>JBAGKK010481145.1:0-17014 GCA_037177015.1 Euceroptres primus
GTCGCTCGTCCTCGACATCTTCCGCTTCTTGCTCCTCGAAGTAACGATGGAGAAAGAGCTATCGTTGTCTTCTTCTCTCTCCATTGGCTCGGCGGGCGATTTGGTGCTCTGTGACATGACTGTCACAGAGCGCAGGCGCAGTTTGCTTGATTTCTCGTGTGAGGCTGCTTCGGTGCGTACACGTCGGCGGTCGGAACGAGACTCCAGTCAGCCGGTCGAACCGGCGCGGCGGTATTTATATACGAGGTGAGCGAGCTTGGGACTTCGCTCTCCCTTTTCCTTATATTCTGACCAATGGGAACGCAATCAGACCATTCTCATTAACACCGCGTCCGTCACCTGTCTCTCGGGACTCTCCAACTTGTATTCATTCCTTAACTAAATAGAAATAGTAGCGAATAAAAGGAAATTTTCAAGATATCATTAGATTTTACTTTCGGGCTACTCCCTACATTATTGGTTGGAATACGCGGGCATACTTATCTCTAAAGAATTTGGATGGTTTTGAAATTTATTCCTTCGCAATCGAGAGTAAGTGAGAAGATTCATATAAAAACTAATTATTTGTTTGAAATTAGGGAAAGTTGAAGTTGATTTTAAATAAGTTTTCACCGCGCACCAATCACGGAACGTCTTGACATGGGAAATACCCGGTCGGCACTGATTGACCAAAACTGAAATCAGTGCGCCTGGAATTGAATTGAAGCGATCCAGGGTTTTCCGGTATTCCAACCAATAGCTTCTAATGTAGTTTTAGAAAATATGAGTCAGCAAGGGTCGTTTAAGTGAGGATTGAATTTTAGGGACCGTCTTTACTACAGATGTCTGATAGGCAGAGACGAAAAATTAAAGGGGCTCTTGAAATCCGAGCGCCCTATGCCTCGGCTTATATCAAGGTATCACTCCGTCGCACGAGATTACGTGCCCGATATAAGAAACTTCTTTTCGTAAGAACATGCACTTTGCAGGCTGTAAAGTTAATCCCGCTTCTTTCAATCGTTGTAGCAAATTTCGTAATACTCGAGTGTCTTCTTCTGGAGAATTCGCGTAAATAACGATATCGTCCATATAAACAAACAATTCTACGTTATTTAATCCAGATAATACCCTGTTCATCAGTCTTTGGAAAAGTAGCTGGACTATTCTTAAGCCCGAAGGGCATTCGTTTAAAATAGAAGTGTCCATATTGAGTGGAAAAAGCAGTTTACCATCTCGAACTTCGGTGCATTTTTACCTGGTGAAATACAGAAGCAAGATCTAAAGTTGAGAAGTATTTAGAACCACCCAATTGGTCAAGAATATGATTTATACTAGCCATCACTAATTGTTTTTTAATTAATATTTCAAAAATTAATTACCATACGCCATTGTTTATTCCCCTTGAAATTAGGCTTCTTGGGAACAATCTGCACAGGTGAATTATAAGGAGAGTCTGAATCCTCTATAAAATCATTTTTCATAATTCATTAGTCTGATTCAGAATCTCCTCATTATGGATTTTAGCAGGGCGATATTGCCTTTTAAAGGTAGGAACTTCGTCTGTGGTATGAGTTTCGTGTTCCAAGGCGTTAGTGGCTCCCAGTACATCACCATCAACCTTAAATCTTTAAGGAAATTCAGCGAAGGGGCCGAGCAGGCTAGCTTTTTCCTCATCGTTTAAGTCGTGTTTGCGCAAGAAGAAGGAATTTATCTTTTTTTTAATTATGTTAACAGACTGTAATTTTAATGTTACCTTTTCATCGGAAAACATCATTGTAACAAAATTTCCTTGAAGAAAGTTTATTCCTAATATTCCGCAAGGTGGAATATTGAAATGGTTTCAAACTAGGTGAAATGCAACTTAATTATCGTTAATATTTAGTTTTACCGACCCACGAGTTTTTAACATGCCCTGTCCGATTCCGGTTGAATAATAAATCTGTGTCTTGTTACGACGTAATTTACTACGTATACATGATTCTTTTAAAAGATTTCATTCACTCCCCGCATCAATTAAAAATGTTGCTTTTCCTTCATGAAATGTACGGTTTCTAATATCTACTGTCGGGGCTCGGACTGTCTCTTTTTTGTGGATTGTGAGCACTGCACGTTGGATTGGCCCACTGTCAAAATATTCTTGCTCGTCGCTGCGCTCTGACGACAAACGCTTTCCGAATTTAAAGACCCGGCAGAGAATCCAGCTGAAGGATTTTCATTCTTCATCGATTCTAACATTTTCTCGGCATCTTCAGCTCGACGCTTAAAACAAGTAGCAATTGTGTGCTCGTTCATTTTGCAATAACTATAATTTTTCTTCCCTTATCTTGTTCCGAATAATCTGACTTTTTCCGTTTATTCGCGTTCAGAAAAGAATCAGTATTCCTATGAGGGCAGTTTCTTGAAAGATGACCCTCCTCGCCGCAAGTGAAACAAGCCATATCTCTTGAAGATCTGGGATTATTATTAAGAGATTTATTCCAAACTTGATTTTCGGGATGATATTCAGAGCAAAATTGTTTATTTTTGTGCTAGGATTCCCGAACGACATAATCTGCCCCTGCGCTACATTTGTCGTCAGTGGTGGATGAAGCGATATCTACCGAGACCCCAGGCAGTCTTTTGCGCCTATCTCTCTTGTCCTCGATGGCTGCTATAATTGCAACTTGTAAGGAAATTGGGTTCTTTTGCCTAACTCTAGCCTCTAATTCCCTTTCCAATCCTAGTCTAAAACAATTAGCGACTTTAGGATTATATTCCCTGATTTTAATTTCTGCAATTTCGTGAGGTGATTGCTGCTCTGTTAATTAAATCAATTTATTAAGCAATTCCGTAACTCGTGCCCTATAAGAAAGAATAGTTTCATCCTTATTTTTTTTGACATGAGCAATCTCGGATTCTATCTGAAATAAGGTTTTCGGAGCCCCGAAAGCCTTTTCGAAAGCCTAGCAATTCTTCGAGAGACTTAAAATGTCTGTTTCTAGTATAAAGATCCGCTTCTCCTTAAATTTTAGATCGCAATAATTTAACAAACAATGCTCGAAATCCCTGGTCTACCGCTTGAATCGCAAATTTACACTCACGCGCAAATATCTGCACTTAATCTTTCGATTTCTCGCATTTCTAAAATTTGTCTACGAATTTGCTCGCTTGAAGCATTTCGTTTGGTGGATACACCGAATCCCATAAACCTTGACAAATCTGGTTCGCTGTTATTTTTTCGGCTATCAGCATTGCCATTTTGTATAGCGTTTCGAGTTTTATTTTCGGATGATCGGATGATCCCCTCCTGCTACACTCGGAGTTGCATCACTTTAAATTATTTAAACAATTAAATAATATATATTTATTATTAAGGTATTCAATTTAAATATTTTTGTAAAATTATTTAATTATGAATAGATTCGAATTTTATGCAATTACTACTCATTTGAAACACAGTAGTAAAGGAAAAACTTATTTTGACGTAATATTTTATTTAAATACTTTTAGTTATTTTTGATTAATTTAGTAATCCTTGCAATTAATATATTTGAATATCGCTTATTTAATTTATTTGTAATATCCTTGGAGTGAAGCGGCTCTTACAGTCAGGAATTATTTACCCTTTTCCGCAATTTATAACTACCTACCCAAAAAAAAATTACAAGTACGTAAAACTATATGCCTATCAAACCTTTTGCGCCTTTAGTCGCTCGGTAAAGTTCTGAACGGTTTCTGAAAAAAATACGCTGTACGGTAAAAGCCTTTTCACCTCACTACCGTGCTAATTTCACTTTGATACGTTCAGTGGTATTTCCGTTCCAGAAATCCTTAAAGATGATTCCAATCCTTGGATTTGTTGATCTTTTGATGTTGATTGGACTGCACCCTCAGATCAGCACGCTTCCTATTTATTAGGAATGCTCGCGGTTGACCCAATTCTAATCGTCGGCTGCCCCGGCATTTAGTTCACAGAAAACTTTGTAAATTTTCTTGTACACGGAAAGAATTTCGGCACAGCAGACGTACCTACTATCACACCAGCAATGCTAAACGCTAGGAAGAATCTTGTCCATTTGTTTTGCACGTCTGGTACGCCGTTTTGAGACAGCAGACGTTCTGGAAGGCACAGAAGTTATGCATCTTTTGTTTATCGCCTCAATTCGGCGCGTCTGATGCGCCAAAATCGGTATAATAGTTGTGCGTACAGCTGCTGTACTGTACGTGGTGCGCCTGCCGTGCCGAAATTCTTTCCGTGTATACGCCATCTTCGTCCCCGGCAAAAACCACCGTTTTAAAACCGACTGAAGGGTAGTAGCCCACCAGTGATGAACGTTACAAACACAGGAAAAGAATTTACGACCTTCCAAGTCCTCGAAAATCCAAGTTCCGCAGCCAGTCAGTCTCACGTTGGACCCTCCGTTCGGGCTGGTTGGCAACACGATCCAAGGTTGACAGCCTCTTCGGTTCCACTCCTCTCACAGTAAACTCACCCCGCACGGCTCGTAAGCTACTCTATCTGCCTGACCGAGATCCAGCAGAAGTAGAGAGCACCTTGGAAGAGTGAACCACCATTTTCCAGAAGAAGATCCTTCCAACTCAAACCGATGATTTCACGATAAAGATCCAGGAACTCAGTTTACAAAATCGAAGACTTCCATTGAATTTTCATTGAATTTCACAGGCTTTTTTTAAACAAGTTAATATTTAGACACAAACACTTGCGAAGCCCGAATGTCCGATTTTAATCTGAATTGAATATATTTATTTAATTCAAATTTAATTTCAATTTCATTTTTAATTTTGAATTTGATTTTTGAATGTTATCTTCTCTGACCTACAGAGATCTCGGACGAGACCCCAAATCTGTTACGAGCCGAGTTTGCGTGATGGCTGTCGGCTTGCTGATTCGCTGATTCGCCTTTCGGCAAATTATTGAAATAAACCCGGGAAACTTAAATTTGAAATAAATAAAATCTAAATTGATTTGGTGTAAAAAATATTAATTTTGTCGGAAAGAATGTATAACTATTTTAAATTGAGACAAGGTTTAGAAAAATACTATTCTTATTTTTGATCGTCGCAAACGGGAGGATGAAGATCAGAAATCGAAGTAAAATCTGACGTTTTTTGACTGCGCGCTAACCTTTACATTTCTAAACCGCGCCTCAAAAGTAGAGATTTACCCTCACTTTTCCGTTATGTCTATCAGAATGCTAACGTCAAATTATTTTATGGTGCCTAAGCCTATAGTAAAGAAGATATTTTTACTCCGCCTACCTAGATTATGACGCAATAAGGGTTTTCGATGGGTGACATTCTTTCTGATGATTATTTCCAGTCAGACTGGTGCCACAAGTGATACTAAAAATAGATCTATGAGTCATCGTTTTACCTTGAACTGACTTAGAGCGACACGTGTTATTAATACTTACAAATATTATTTCATGCTGATATCTTATTTAACTATGATACAAAGCGATTTGCGTATAACAATTGCATTTGAAGTTTCTGTTTACTTAAGAGCCAAATTTCTGAACCTTGCTTTTTGGTTAAGTACTCGTTGATTAACATATTCTTATCTTACAGTGACCGTGCAGGGTTCTCCGAAGCTCTAGATCACGTCACTCAATTATCCTAAAACTTATTCTGACAACTTAATATTATTTCGTGACAAGTTTTATTTTCTATTTTTCACAGTTCTATATTTTTGAAAGTTCTTTATTTAAATTTAACTGAGCGACTTTCTACGCAACTAATTAAATTTAACGACATTTAAAGTGTTTTCGGATATTTATTTTCTACGTTCTAATGTTGTTTCGAGATTGCTTAACATTAAAATTATCGATGGGTATAAGAGTATTTTAATTTGCAATTAAATTTAATAATGAAACTTTCTCACAAAGTTTATCATAGAGAGGTGATACCCTCTTACGAAGAAACGAGCGAGATATAGTCGCTCGTCACAACTCGATGGACGGCAGCTGAAGGGCGTACCTGCTGTTTCGAAAACCTTGCACTTAATCATAAGTTCTAATTGCTTATTGTGCTATAAAGCGAGACGTGAGATAATTTATCAATAGGTTATGGTAAAGCGTAATAAAGACAAGTAAATTTGTATTAAGTTCGACAGAGATAGGTTGATCTTTCACTCAATATTAAGTCAAACATAGAGCCCAATTTTAGTAGTCACGAGTCTGAAAAAAGTATTGATTTTCTCAAGAAGTCACGTGACCGACTTTCCGGTCTCTTATTTTTCAGAATTAATGCCAGAATTCACACTTCCTGCGGTGGCGTCTTTTCTCATCACTCTTGTTCTGGGACTCTCAGCGAGCAGAAGCATTTGGTCGGCTTGAGATACTTTAATTATATTCAAATACAGTATTATTTAAAAAATAACTTTCAACTTCGAAGATTTTACAGGTAAAGGTTTAATTTATTTGGTGAGAGAGTGCCCCTTTTGTTTTATCGCCTAATAATTTTAAGTTTGGGCTACTATTCTTGCGTCACCTCGGTATCAGCTTTGCATAGTATCGCAAAAGCTTTCTTATTTTTTAAATTTGCTTGGATTTGGATTGTGTAGAATCAGCCTTCGGGTCATGTAGCAGGAGCCACGCATTTTTATTGTCTACTCTATCTTGCTACACTTTTTGTGAATAAATTCAATTACCGTACTTGAGGTGTAATTATTAAAAATTTGGTCTTTTTCTTTTCTGCTGTTTTTCCTTTAACAAAGTTCCCATTCCTGAGTAAAATTAACTTATGAATTTGTTGTCCCTCGCAGCTAACTGGCGCCCAATATTTTAGTTTCTGAATTGATTTGTATTTTATCTAATTGATAGGATTTTGTGCCATTTATAGTGACAAGTTTCTGGTCGATCTTGCTCACAAATTAGACGCGCAGCAGAAAAATATAACATGCAAAAATCAATGTCTAAATCTAAACTTTACTAATGGGGCGTTCCATTTCAAATGAAAAAGTCAAGTCACCGATGTTGTTTATTTTTGGTTATTGCATTGTCTTTGAGGCACTAAATTTTAGTGCCAAACGATTTCTACAAATTTCCAATATTTTCAAATATATTTGCAATTGAAAATTTATGTCACTTTTTTCAAGATTTTTAAACTCCTTTATTATTAATCCTAGAAAAAATTATCCTAATAGGAACTTACGCAAAAAGTATTAATTGTTGTTTTTTAACCGGAAGGAGAGTAACGATTGTAGTTTTTTAAAATTATATTCAGTAAGTTCCATTAGGAAGTAGTCATGGTCGTCAAACATAAAATTAGTCATTGGGAGATACATGGTCGTTAAACAAAAGTGATTTGAAATTGTTGTCTCACTTTACTGACTACTTCCCAATGAACCTTACTGTATGTAATTCAAACCTTATTGAAGCAGTAAAAAATGTAAAAGATGTGTTTTTAAATATTTTCAAGACAAATTTTCAATGTTTTCAAGTTCTGACACGCCAAACTCTAACATCGACGCGCCATGTTCAAACTTGACTTCTTTCGAGGAGTGGCAGTTTAAGGATGCTTAGAAGTTAATAGTAACACTTTCTTAGAATAATAAATTCATAATTTTTTACTTTTATACTGACGGCAGTTTAAGGATGCTTAGAAGTTAATAATAACACTTTCTAAGAATAATAAATTCATAATTTTCTACTTTTATACTGACACCGGGTTATTCCTCGACTCACGGAGTGGGGGAGGGAATTGAGGCGTGCTGGTTGCGGTCTCTCGAGTACACTCCACGAGGGGACTTAGCCTTGTCGTACATTCAGAGAACGCGAGGGCACGTGTAGTTTCTCAGGTGTCTCTTCTCCCATGGTGGTGGTATTGGCGTTAAACAGCTAGAGTTCCGCCTTGAGGAGCGAAGAGAGAATCTCTACCGTGGATACCCTGGGGGCTACTCGGTCCACCCTCAGGTTAGCCTCGGTAGGGATCTCGTTGCCACTCAAGGTCTTCTGTGGGTCCAAGTGCGCCGGGATGATAACTATCCTGGTACCCAACCTCCTGGTGATGTTAGTGGATACGCTCCTGTCACTTGGGCCTGGTCTTCTGCCGCTACGGTGTGGTCTGGAGATTCGTTTACTTCCGAGTGCCACTGGGTAAAGTGGGCGCTGGGAGGGCACGTTTACGAGAGGATGATGAAGGGAAGTAAAAAAGTCGGTCTTATACCATGCACTTCTTTATTGGATCAAAAAATATGCTTGGCTGCGAGGCTCGGCAGAATACCGAGTCCCGTCGTAGTAACGATCCTCAAGCGAGTTTGGGAGACCTCGAGCCTCTCACCGGTTTGGGAGAACTTAAGGTAGTGTGCTGGTTGATTGTTTGACCGGGGAGAAGTGATTTGCACGGCGCTGTGTGGCGACTTATGTGCCCCAGAATCGCGTGCTAGCTTGTCGATTGACTCGACTGTCTGCCGCCTAGCGGAATACAGAGGTATTTTGGCAGTATCGATCACTCGTGTCACTGCGCGTACAACGGGTGACATTTTATACCATTTCTCAATATCGTAGAACCATTTCTAGAAATCATTTCAAGATTGATGGAAGTATATCTGCAACATTAATGCAACGAACGGTGCTGTTAGGGTTGGCATATTAACCGTGGATTTTTCCAGTATTACTATTTCGAATAAATTAAATTTACTTTTATATGAAAGTTAAATCTCTAAAATTAATAAATTATGGCAGATCTTAAAATTTAAACTTTGTTCAAATGTACCTTTTTCTTCTCTTCATATCTCCTAAGGAGAAAGATTAAAACAACTGAAACTTACAGAATATAACATGCATTGTCGATATGTACACCTCCAATGCGAAAATTTGATGGGACTTTGCCTCCTTATCAATTTATTTCACTTTAAAAATTGTGCAATTTTAACCTCTACGATACGTAAACACAATAAAACTGACGTTAGCCTATCAAATTAGGTTGTTCTCTTTTTAATTCCAAAATATTTTGAAAAAGATTTCTATTTTTGAATGCGTCGTAATATCTATAGTTCTACAGTTAAATCGCATCAAAATTCATACACTAAACTAAGAATTTAAATCAAGAATATTTAAAATTATCTAACGCAATAATAATACGGATATTTAATTACTTTCTACAATTAGCAATATAATTCCCTACTTACCGCAATTTTTACTTATATATAAAATAAATATTTCTTATAACTTTGAACAATTTAATAAAAAAATGTAATTTAGAAAAATCTTTCTAATATTATAAAATATTTTTAAATTAAAAAGAGAACAAATAATTTGGTAGGCTAACTTCAGTTCTATTGTGTTTGTGTATCGTGCAGGTTAAAATGGGGTTAAAGCTGTTGAGCCCGTGCATAAAAAGTGTTGGAAACTATGGAATTGCCGTCATTTACAATTGCTTTCAGTCTCGAAGGATTCATGTTAAAAAATGAGACTTGTGAATTTGCGTGAAGCTCGGAAGGAACTTCAAGATTGCAGATGATCCGGAAAGAAGCGTTTTTTCCGAAAAAAGAGAAATCATGTCCTAGAGCCGAGATAAGAAATGTGCAAATTAACATGAGAACGAGCATCAGAGTAAAAACACAGATGCGAGAAAGAGAGCAAGACTTGCAGCTGTTGTGTATCTTGAAGCCATAAGGTTTGGACCTCTCGCGGCAGAAGTTGTAACTGCGTGTAGCTATGCTTTCTTGCCGCGAATATTAAAATGTGAATAAGAAATTTTTCGACAAGATCGAACAGTGATATTTATTTTGCAATTATAATTGCTTTGAAAATATTTAGTTATATGCAGCTATAATAAATATAATTATCAATAGGCGATGCCTCTTGACTCGCTTGCTATCCGCGTTTTACCGCCTAGAGATCCACCTATATAACACGTTATTGACTGCTGCAGGAAATTTTAGCAGATAATAGTCTTTTTTTAATGTTCATTAGTTTATTATGATAATTAAGGAAATAATAATTGAAATAAAAATCGGAACATAAATTATTGTAATAAAACAAAATAAAGGAATATATAATAAGAGAATATAATAAAATAAATAAATAAATATTTCAATTAAATAAAAGAATAAATAAATTATACAAGAAATGGTATATAATTCCATTCCTACAATTTTTTATTTATATTCAGGCTGCGTTTTTACGTACCTATTAAAATTTCACTTACCTATTATAATTTTTAAAAAAATTATGTCTAAACAATTGCAAGTCCTATCGATTTCCACTTTTGCCTAAATTTGTTTGTATACACCAAATCAATTTTCACAATCAAAAATAATAATCAGAATAAACTAATGAACGTTAAGAAAAGACTATTATTTTCTCACATTTCATACAACAGTCGATAACATGTTAGATAGGTGGATCTCTAGTCGATAAAACGCTGATAGGAAGCGAGTCAAGATTCATTGCCTATTGAAAATTATATTTATTATAGCTGCATATAACTAAATATTTTCAAAGCAATTATACTTTCAAAATAAATATCACTGTTCGATCTTATCGAAAAATTTCTGATTCACATAGTAATATTCACGGGAAGAAAGCATTGCTACGTAGTTACAACTTGTGCCGCGAGAGGCACGCACCTTACGACTACAGGATACACAACAGCTGCAAGTGTTGCTCTCTTTCTCGCATCTGTGTTTTTACTCTGAAGGTCGTTCTTATGTTAATTTGCACATTTTTCAGCACGGATCTCGGACGAGATTTCCGTCCTTTTCGGAAAAAACGCTTCTTTCCTGATCATCTGCAATCTCGAAGTTCCCTCAGAGCTTCACGCAAATTCAGAAGTCTTATTTTTTAACCTGAATCCTTCGAGCCTGAAAGCAATTGGAAATTACAGCAATTCCACAATTTCTGACATTTTTTGTGCACGAGTTCAACAGTTTTAACCTAGCACGATTTTTAAAGTGAAATAAATTGATAGCCAAGCAAGGTCCCATAAAATTTTTGCATTAGATGTGTACATATCGAAAATACATGTCATATTCTGTAAGTTTGAGTTGTTTTAATTTTTCTTCCTAGGAGATATGAAGAGAAGAAAAAAGCTCATTTGAACTAAGTTTGAATTTTCAAGATCCAGTTTTGAGCTTAAAGGTGTGTAATTCTTTAAATGTCTGCATTAATATAATAATTTTAGGGATTTAACTACCATATAAAAGTAAATTTTATATATGTTGGTATAAGAATATGTATAACCCTTCATATTTAGTTTGAAGAAAATTTCTTGATTGATCAGTAGGTTGAATAATTAATAAAATTCACAACTATTTTGCGACGTTTCGTCAGCCTGGTTTGCTGACCTCATCTTCAGGCTAGAATTTTTATTGAAAACACCAGAGTTTTAGAACAAGTACAAAAAAGTTTTTTAAGAATTAATTTGAAAAAATTGAAAACAACTTACCTTATATGTAAAAATTAGAAAATTCACATTTAAATAAAATAAGCTTAAGGGCAATGGCCCGAAAAATTCATGCAAAAAATGCCTATTTTAGTCCGCGTTTTTAAGAGGAAATAAAGATTTCCTGGCGATACCACCGGGTTTAAATGGTACCTTATAGTTTTCCTGAGGGCGCTTAACTCCTTAGGCACAGCAAATCTCAGTGAAAAGCCGGAAAATCCTTGTTGGAAAAAGATGCTTAGGCGGCCGGCACATGTACACACTAACCCCACCACACATCCACATGTGGATTTTGGAGAACACGCTGAAACACGTGACTTGCACTAAAAAACCGCCCTCTAGAAGTTACACAATCAAATTTCACGCCCGAAATTACTTACAAGATCGCGATTATTTACCCAAAAACAGTAAAAACGGCATTAAAAACTGACATGAGAATCGACAGCATCTCATCCGCAAGCGCCACCTGGAACGAACTAAAATCGCCAATGCCACACAGACCAGGGCCGTTAGTATCAAATATATACAATGGCAATATAATATCTTACACGAAAAACGAAAATTGTAAAATGTTTTCAAAAAATTATTTACAATAATTATAAAATGAAATCAATAAAATATTTGTATATTTTAATATACATATCATAAAAAATAAACATAAATTTAAAAAATTCGAAATTGCAAACCATAATTATTATTATTCTATCATTCCATAATTATTTAATTGGATAATTATGATAATTAATATAATAAATGATATTAATAATTTTATTTACCTAATATATACAATTATAATTATATAATTATATTGCTAATTATCCTATACCAACCACTATGAGACAAAGACCAGCAGAAGACGTTTATTTTTCTAGAGTGTTGAAGCATCCGTCAAAAGAACGTTCTATGAACCAAAATGTTTTTTTTATTAGAATCTATGTTCATAGTGTAAAAGTAACTTGATAAACGTTTGCTGGATGTCATAGTTTGTTCCATAATATGTACTATGATGCGGAAGAAACATATTCTGAATTAAAGTCTACCCTCCCAAAAAATTTAAAATTGCATTTCTGACTATTGGGATCACATCCGAGAACCCTCTTGAGGCACCCCTATTATCCTCCAGTTTTTAAATTAGACATAGGGGTGGTTTCAAAAAATTTTCCACATAAATGTCAAAAATTACAATTTTCAACGTATCAAATTCTCCAAAAAATTTTTAACTGCATTTCTGACTATTGGGATCACATGAGACGACCCTCTTGAGGCACCTCTACTATCCAAAATTTTTTAAATTAGACATAGGGTAGTTTCAAAAAGAATTTCTAAATAAATGTCAAATATGACAATTCTCAAAGTACCAAAGTACCCAAAAAATTTTTATCTACATTTCTGACTATTAGGATCACATCCGACAACACTCCCGAGGCACCCCTATTATCCTCCAAGTTTTAAATTAGACGTAGGAGTGGTTTCAAAAAGAATTTCCAGATATATGTCAAAAGTGACAATTTTCAAATTATCAAAGTCCCAAAAATAATTCTAATTGCATTTATGACTATTGGGATCACATTCAGCAATCCTCCTGAGGCACCTCTATTACCCTTAAGTTTTGAATTTAAACCTAGGGGTGTTTACAAAAAATAATTTCCAGATAAATGTCAAAAATGACCATTTTCAAAGGAACAAAGTCCCCAAAAAAATTTTAATTGCATTTATGACTATTGAGATCATATTCAGTAACCCTCTTGAGGCACCCTTATTGTCCTCAAGTTTTTCAAATGGATCTAGAGGTCGTTACAAAAAGCACTTCCAGATAAATGTAAAAAATGACAATTTTAAAAGTGTCAAAGTCATCAAAAAACTTTTAATTGGATTTTTGACTTAAAAAATTTTAATTTTTAACATTTATTTGGAAATTCTTTTTGAGACTACTCCTAGGTTTAATTTCAAAACATGTCGATAAGAAGGGTGCCTCAAAAGGGTTGTCGGATGTGATCCCAAAAGTCAGAAATGCAATCAAAAATTTTCTGTGGACTATGATACATTGAAAATTGTCATTTTTGACATTTATCGGAAAATTCTTGTTAAAAACACCCCTAGGTTTAATTTCAAAACTAGTGGATAATAGGGGTACCTCAAAAGGGTTGTCGGATGTGATGACAATAGTCAGAAATGCAATTATGATTTTTTTGGGGACTTTGAGACTTTGCAAATTGTTATTTTGGATATTAATCCAGAAACTCTTTTTGAAACCACCCCTAAGTTTAATTTCAAAACTTGTGGATAATGGGGTTCCTCAGGAGGGTTGCTGGATGTGATTCCAATAATCATAAATGTAATTAGGATTTTTTTGGGGACATTGATACTAAATTAAGGAATTTAAATTAGAACAAAATCAAACTTAAAATCCTATTGATAAGGATCAGCATCCTATCCTTGATAAGGGTGCTGTGTGAGTGCAGCAACGTCGGTGAATATTATTTTTCATGTTCCTTTTTTGTAATTTCATATTGACAAAAATAAAAAAGACGAAGAGAATAAAAAATAAAAAAATTATAAATGTTAAAAACAATTATAAAAAATAAAAATATAAATACAAAAAGAGAAGGAAGGGGATTTGGATCGTTGCCTACTCATTTTTCTTTCCTCTTTTCTATTTTTGTAGGATCTGTTTGGAGAACCTTTTTTTTTTGAATTATAATAGGAGCATGTTATGGTGTTTGTCCCAATTTGGTCGTTGGATTCTCGGTTTTATTTTCAGGAATGCTATACATTGACTTTGATACTTTGAAAATTGTTATTTTTGACACTTATCTGGAAATTCTTTTTAAAAACCACCCCTCGGTTTAATTAAAAAACTTGTGGATAATAGGGGTGCGTCAAGAGGGTTGTCGCATGTGTTCCCAATAGTCAGAAATGCAATCAAAAATTTTTATTGGGGACTTTGATGCTTTGAAATTTGTAATTTTTGACACTTATCTGGAAATTCTTTTTTAAACAACCCTTATGTCTAATTTAAAAAGTTACGGATGATAGAAGTGCCTCAGAAGGGTTGTCGGATGTGATGCCAATAGTCAGTAATGAAATTAAAAAGTTTTTTGGGGACTTTGATACTTTGAAAATTGTTATTTTTGACATTTATCTGGAAATTCTTTTTGACACCAACCCAACGTTTAATTTCAAAACTTGTGGTTAATGGGGGTGCCTCAGGAGGGTTGCCGGATGTGATCCCGAAACTCAGAAATGCAATTAAGATTTTTTTGGCGACTTTGATACTTTAAAAATTGTCATTTTGGACATTTATCAGGAAACTCTTTATGAAACCATTCCTAAGTTTAATTTAAAAACTTGTGGATAATAGGGATGCCTCAGAAGGGTTGTAGGATGTGATGCTAATAGTGAAAAATGCAATGAAAAATTTGTTGGGGACTTTGATATTTTGAAAGTTGTCAGTTTTGACATTTATCTGTAAATTCTTTTTGAAACCACCCCTATGTCTAATTTAAAAAGTTATGGATGATAGGGTCACCTCAGGCGTGTTGTCTGGCTGCACCATGCCCGTGCATGGTGCAGCTAGGAAAATACTTAAGGCTCTAGAAAGAGTTTATTATTTTCGCGAAGAGAAAACGAAAAGTTCAACTGAAACCTTTATAGTTCATCTTCAAACTTAACAACCTGTTAAACCTAGAATAAAACTTTACAAGTTGGAAAATTGTTGCGAACATTGTTATCTTCGTTGTCATACAATTTTTAAGTGTCATAAATATCGCCCCAACAGTCATAAAAGGAAAACAAGATATTTATTTAGGAATTCCTCTATAAATTAGCATTTTATAAGAATCCAAACGACAGTAACTTGAACAAATAACCACTTTTTATTAACAATTCTGATACTTAAAAAAATTTTTCAAAATATTTTTATTCCCAAAATATATTTATTCATTTTGACAATTTTTAAGTCAATAATATTTGACATACCGTGTCTCAATTTAACACTTAATTATTACGAATAAAAATTAAATATTCAAGTAGTTCTACTTTAAGAGAGACATCTGATCACCTTATATCTTGCCCGACCTACATATAGCCGGCCTTGACACACACCTTGGCGATAAGCCGCCGAGATCTGTAAACGATCCAGCGCCTGCATTAACAACAAATAGATTTACTATTTTTATTCAACGACTTGAAATAAAGCTTATTAAATTATGAACCCCGAAGAAGAGGAAGCCATAAGGCTTCAGAAAGAAGAAGAAGAAGAAAGGGCAAGGAGAAATAAGACATCGGAAATTTCTCAAACCAACGCAAGTGGGAGCACAAATCGTCCACTCGGCCAAAATCACGATGACGACCCTTAACAAACCATGGGAACCGGAATTGACCATAATGTCACAACAGAGATGGTCACCAATATGGCGGAGTGTATCGCTTTACAACAGGGCATACTACACGTGCAATATTTGACGGTAAGAACATGCGCGTCCACGATTTCATCCAAGATATCTACAACTTTGCAGCTTATGTCCCCACTGGATGCCAGAAAAAATATGTGAAAGCAGTTTTAGGACGACTAAAGGGAGCTGCCCGTGACAGCATTCAAGAAATAGAGATATAAACCCTAAAAGAACTAATTTCTCATCTAAAAAAACGGTTTTTGCCCAAGAAATCTTACCCTTGCTATTTACAAGAAATAGCCTCGATCAGAGTGAGAAAAGGAGAAGGGGTAAACGAATTTTACGATAGGTTATTACTTCTTTACTCAGGTGCTGAAGCAGCTGTGGAAGAAAAATACGGACAACAAGCAACTAATATGACATCGCCCTTGAAAGACTGTGCTCTGGAAGCTTTTATAAGAGGTCTGCCCGACGAGATGTCTACCAGTGTGGATATTCGAAATCGCCAGAACTTACAGGACGCCCTAAAAACAGCCTTGCACGTAGAAACACGACAAAGGGAGCAACAGCTGAGCGGGACCAACACGTACCGAGTATCAAGGCAAGACATCCCAAAAAATGGACCATTTGTACGTGACAGGACACCGAGCCCTTATCGCCCCACCAACCAAAATTTTAACCCTCAAAATAATATTCAGCAACCTTCTTCAGGTATTTTAAAGAATATGAACCATTATTTCCCTCCTCAGCAACCACAATTCCCACCCTATCAATATTCTTACCCTTATAATTATCCAGCTGCTAGCCCTTACTCTTATTATCCGCAATTTCCACTCCTACCAACTCAAATGAATTCTTTATACCATACTAAGAACGTCGGTAACATCACCCCACCACGTACTTCATCTCCTGGACCTTTTAAATCAAACGAAGGTTTAAACTTCAACAGCGCTCGACGAAACGACGCGGCGACGAGCGACACAGCGCCGGAGCGTCGAGTAAGCGTGAAATTCCTAGAATCTCCCGAAACATATATCAAGCAACAGGGGAAAGCCGAGAATCCCCAGTAATAGAAACATCAGCTCCCGAACTAAGATATGGCCGTGCTCGTTTCCTAATCGACACAGGAGCAGATGTTAATTTATTAGAATTAAACAAATTAGACATCGAACTACTTGTGGATCCGCGAGAGATTTTAGAACTTTCAGGAATAAGCAGAGTACGCACCAATACTTTAGGAACAACAACTTTGT
>JBAGKK010481156.1:0-15338 GCA_037177015.1 Euceroptres primus
TTTCTGGAACAATGTATAATATTTTAAAAAATTTAAATAGATGTTGAAAAAAATTTGAAATATTATGGATCAATCTGAAATTTTAGAGAATTTTAACAGATTCGACAATTTTTTGAAAATTATGAAAGATTAAGACTTTTTAGGATCTTGAAAGAATTTGAAGGATTTTGGAAGACTATGGGAGAGTGTAGAATTTTCTGAAGAATTTTAACAGATTTTAAATAAGTTTTTTAAGATTTTGTAGGATTTTAGGAGTCCTTTCTAGATTTTGGAAGATTCTAAATGATTTCAGAAACACGTAGAAAATTTTAGTCGGTCATGGAAGCGTTTGGAAGATTCCATAATTTCGATAGATATTATGGAAAATTTCAGAAAACGTTAAAAAAGTTTTTAAACGATATAAGTTTCAATTTCTCGTAATTCTTGGAAAATCATTTGGAAGTTTGTATTTAAAAAAAGGGAAAAAGGGAGAAAAAATGAATAAAATTCTTAAATAAAGGGATTTTGAGAATAATAGGGGGAAAATAGGTAATAAAGGGAAATAAGGGGACTGAAAGAGCCTTATTAATTTATTTATTAGAATTTTCTTAAATTAATTTTTATATCTAAAAAGATAGATTGATCCAGAGCGGATCTGATAATGAGTTATAAAATCGAAGACAGTACATAAAATGTCATTGAACTGAATTTTGTAAAGGAAATTGAAATATTCTTGAGAAAAAAAATAGTTTAAATCATAATCTTTTATTGAACTGTAGTTATTTAGAATTTTCTGTTTCTTCTGTTTCCAATAAAAGTCATAATTTTTATTGGTAATTAATTTAAATATTAATTATTTTAATATTAATATTAATATTAATATTAATATTAATATTAATATTAATATTAATATTAATATTAATATTAACAATAATATTATTATTAATATTAATAAAAATATTATTTAATTTTCCTTAAAAAATTTTCTTTTCAAGTTTTATTTAAATTATTTTCCTCGGGAATTATATTTAAAAAACTTAAAAACAAAAAAAATCATAAATAAAGAAATGTTATTAAAATACGGACAATTATATAAGCAACAAAATGGGCATCAAAATTAATAAAATTATTATTTAATTCCATCGAATTTTTTTGTCGATGTAAGAAATTATTTTTTATATTAAAATTTTATTCAATGCACATTGGATATTTTATAGAATTTTTTTATTAAGTTATACTTACAGGAAAAAATTACAAGCAGAAGAACAATTGAGCACTTCATGGTCGAAAATTTTCTAAAAAGAATTTTATTTCAAAATGATAGAAAATATCTTACCAGACTCTAAATTAAACTGACTCGTCAAAATCTTGAGCCTCTTTTATATAGTCAATTTAGCCACGTCAGAAAATTTTATAAAAACATTTCCTTATGAAAATCAACAAATCAAATGAAATAGCACGTGTCTTATTAAAAAATTGGGGAAAGATAATCGTTAGTCATCAAATTAAATCGATTGATTATTATTTAAATAGATCAATTTAAATCTTTTAAGTGAAAGCTCTCACCTGAATCAATTTTAATTTTAAATTCAAATTAAAAATAGAGGACTCTTGTCTTCTACAAGGAATATTTTATGGAAAATTTTTTAATATTTAATAATAATAATCAGTTTTTAAAGTAGATCTAATAGGATCTAAAATGTACAATTAAATCTAAGAGTGGGTGTTTCAACAATTTAAAATAATGTTTCATAGTTTCATTCATTTAATTCACAGTGAAAATAAAACTTTGGGATTTAAATCTAAAAATTTGACAAAATAGCTTTATTCATGGGAAAATATCACAGACTTTAACAAAAGTAAATAACGTTTTTCAAAAATAATTTTTAAAAATAATACTTTAAAAATATTTTTTTTTAGTTTAAAAAAACCGTGGTACCATTTCTAAAAAAATATTTGTATGTTTGCATATTCGCAGGAACTTTCCTGAATATAAAATATGAATCTCATAATGTCATTTCAAAATTGTTATTTAAATTTTCAATCATATTCTGTAAATTTCCAATATTTGTCTCCTATTTAAAAAATATAGGAAATATTTCACAGAAACTATTCTTGGCTTTCATTTTGTTTATTCTACCAAGCTATAACAATTTGACATTATTTTTAATTCAAAATTTTTTTAATAAAAAAATTATAAAAGCCTTTTATTTAATGTTAATGTTTAATGTCAATGGTAAATGTCAATTGTTAATGTTGATCGTTAACGTTAATGGTTAACATTAATGGTTAATGTTAATGGTTAGTGTTAATGGTTAGTGTTAATGGTTAGTGGTTACAATTAACATTAACCATTAACATGAACCATTAACCATTAACAATAACCACTGACACTAACCATTAACACTAACCATTAACATTAACCATTAAAATTAACCATTAACACTAACCATTAACATTAACCATTAAAATTAACCATTAACACTAACCATTAACATTAACCATTAACACTAACCATTAACATTATCCATTGACATTAACATTAACCATTAACATTAACCATTAACACTAACCATTAACACTAACTTTATTAGGCTAGCCAAATCTTTTTTAATAAAACACTTTTTTATAATAAATGAATAAAACACATAAATTTATTGAGAATAAATTTTTTATTACAAATAATACAGGTTTTGTTACAATTAATGAATTTTTAATGCCAATCAGGAACTTTGGAGAGACAATGATGCACTCTTTCCAGTGTGTAGATAGATTCGTAGGACTTTTTCAGGTTCGTGTTTCCACAGTGTCTTATTGGGTCAAGTTGACACGTGACTCTCCTGTACAAATCACTAAAAATAAATAAAAATTATTAAAACAATTGTTACTTTTTGAACTGAATGGTATTTTAGCCAATATGGAAAAAGAAGTGGGTCCAGGTGACCCGACTAGGAAATGGGTCGAGGTGACCCTTCCGAGAAATGGGTCACCGTGGACCACAAGAATAAATTGTTAACTACGGCCCAACAAAAAAATGGATCACACTGACCTCATAAAAATTGATCCATTGTCCTAACGGAAAAGCGGGTCACAGTGACCCCATAAAAATTGATCCATTGTCCTAACGGAAAAATGGATCACTATGACCCAAATCTTAATGGCTTAAATCTTAAACTCTTAAATGACATAAATCACTACCATAAGAAACATCGGGTCATTATGACCCAAATTAAAAAGGGGCATTCTGGTTCGTAAGAAAACACGGTCAGTATGGCCAAAAATAAATATGAGTCAGTTTGGTCCAAAATAATCATTGGGTCAGCTTGACTCAAAGCAAGATTGAGTCCTCCTGCCCTGAAATAAATGTGGGCATAATGGCCAAAAAGAAAATGGAGCGATATGGCCCAAAAGGAATATGATCAAATATGACCCAAAGAAATATAGGTCAATATGACCAACAGAAGTATGGGCCAATGTGACCCTAGAGAAATATAGGTCAATATGGTCAACAAGAGTGTGAGCCAATGGGAACCAAAGGAAATATAGACCAATCTGGACAAAAGAAATATGGGCAACTATGACCCAAAAGAAACGAGGGGCAATATGGCCCAAAAGAAACATGGGGCAATATGGCCCAAAAGAAACCTGGAACAATGTGGCCCAAAAGAAACATGTGCCAATATGACTCAAAAGAAATATAGGTCAATATGGCCCGAAAGAAACACAGGCTAATATGACCCAAAAGAAACATGAGTCAATAAGACCCAAAAGAAACATGAGTAAGTGAGACCCAAAAGAAACATGGGTCAATATGATCCAAAAGAAATGTCGGACAATATGGCCCAAGAGGAATATGTACCAATATTGCCCAAAAATGTGTCACACTGGCCCCATAAAAATTGGTCCATTGTCCTAACGAAAAAATTGGTCACTCTGACCCAAATAAAAACTTACGACTTAAATCACTAATAGCTTAAATCTTAAAGTCTTAAATGACATAAATCACTACTATAAGAAACAACAGGCCATTATTACCCAAATGAAAGAGGGACATTCTGGGTCCTAAAAAACACGGCCAATATGGCCAAAAATAAATATGAGTCAGTATGGTCTAAAATAATCATTGGGCCAGCTTGACCCAAAGCAAAATTGAGTCGTCCTGTCCTGAAATAAATATGGGCATTATGGCCAAAAAGAAAATGGAGTGATATGGCCCAAAATAAATATGGAAAATATGACCAAAAGAAATATAGGTCAATATGACCAACAAAAGTGTAGGTCAATGTGACCCAAAAGAAATATAGGTCAATATGGTCAACAAGAGTGTGAGCCAACGAGAACTAAAGGACATACATGCCAATATGGACAAAAGAAATATGGGTCAGTATGCCCAAAAGAAACATAGGTCAATACGGCCCAAAGAAAACATGGGCCCATATGGCCTAAAACAAACATGGGTCAATATGGCCTAAAAGAAACTTGAGACAATATGACTCAAAAGAAACCTGGGCCAAAGTGGCGCAAAAGAAACCTGGGCCAAAGTGGCCCAAAGCAACCTGGGCCAAAGTGGCCCAAAGAAACCTGGGCCAAAGTGGCCCAAAAGAGACATGGACCAATATGGCCCAAAAGAAACATGGGTCAATATGACCCAAAAGAAACATGGGCCAATATGGCCCAAGAGAAACATGGGCCAATATGGCCCAAAAGAAACATGGGCCAATATGGCACAAAAGGATCATGGACTAATATGGCCCAAAAGGATCATTCGATAAAAATATGGCCCAAAAGGATCATGGACTAATATGGCCCAAAAGAAACATGAGCCAACATGACCCAAAAGAAACATGGCCAAAAACATGGCCCAACATGGCCTTAAAAAACATGGCCCAACATGGCCTTAAAAAATATGGCCCAACATGGCCCAAAAGAAACATGGGCCAATATTGCTCAAAAGAAACATGGGTAAATTTGGCTTAAAGGAAATATGGGCAAATTTGGCCCAAAAGAAACATAGGTGAATTTGGCTTAAAAGAAACATGGGCAAATTTAGCCCAAAAGAAACTTGGGCCAATATGACTTAAAAGAAACATGGGCAAATTTGGCCCAAAGGAAACTTGGCCCAATATAACTTAAAAGAAACGTGGGTCAATATGGCACAAAAGAAATGTGGGCCAATATAACCCAAGAGAAATATGGGCCAATATTACCTAAAGACTTATGATCAATAAGATCCACAAGAAATATGGGCCAATATGGCCAAAAGAAATGAGTCCCACTGGTCCAAGAGGAATAGGAGTCAACGTGACCCAAGATCAGATCGATATAACCCAACAAAAATGGGGGAAACAATATATTAATAGGGGATAAACCACAAAAATCTGATCCAAACATTGTCATGATTTCAATTATCACTCGTGGGTTCCTATGACCCACAAAGTTTTACACATTATAAACTTTAATGGAATATTTGTGCAAGACAAAAACTCACTCGCATTCCTTTTGACTAAAGTTGATTGGAGCAAAAAGCAAAATATTATTAAAAAACGGGTCATAACATATTTCATTGCACTGAGCACAATCTGCTCCAACGCATTCACAATTTTCTGCAATACGCCATATGCGACGGGCACACTGTTCTTTGTAGCATTCAGAAATATTCTTTGCTGCATCCCAAATGCAACCTCGATCTGCATCATGATAAAAATTCCGATTATAGTGGTATCCTGGAAAAAAATTTTTCTCTATTAGTCAATTATTTTCTTTCACTAAATCACAACACTTCATATATTACCATAGTGGGTTAAAATGACCCACAAGTATTTTGTACATAAAAAAAGTTTTTAAATCATCGCCTACCATATTTTTTTCTAAAGGAATTATTGTATTCTTTTGAATCATAAAAATTACGCCTATAATCAGCATGAGTTATTTTGACTCATGCTAATAATTGGCTAATTTTGGGTCATTTTGACCCACGAGTATTTTAAGCTGAAAAAGTTTGAAATTGCAGAATGCTCATTAACAATTTTTTCCATACCATTTTCTTGTACTAAATTACAAGAATTCCACTTTCGGATGCCTTGGGTCACAATGACCCACGAATATTTTTTGCTCAGAATTGGATAAAAATTATCCTTAAACATTTTTCTACTGAATAAATTATTGTCTTCTACAATGCCAAAAAAGTATCACACGTTAACTACATGGGTCAATATGACCCACATAGTTTTTGCTCGCAATGATTTCAAAACCACCAATCATGTTTTTTATGCAATCAATTATTATTTTCTACTTACTAAATCTCTGTTCAGTGCAAATTTGATCCAGCATAATTTTCGTCATACTATTCTTATCCACATTTTCAGAATTGTCCAAACAACGAAGCATATTATCAGCTGCAGTATATAATAAATTTTTCAGATTTTCGTTCCTGTTGCACAGATTTTCAACTGCTGAATTTATAATATTGGTTTCAGTTTCCTTATAATGTATTGCCAAAAGCAAATCCTGGGAAATTTCTGTTAATAAACTAGCATATTCTTCCTGGATGTTAATAATTTCTGGGAGCAATCCCTTTCGATTGCAGTTTTTTCTAAAATGGTTTAATGAGATTTGAAAACTTGGATTCAAAACACGATCATCGTGAGCCAAAATTCCAATAATAAAACCTTAAATACATAATTTATTATTAAATTAGTACATGATTATACTCTCAAAAATTCTTAGGACAAAAATAATATAAATAAAGAACAATAATGTCATTTTTTACAAACATGATTAATTAATGAATTATTTATCAATTAATTAAAATTAATTAAATTTATAAGCAACTTACCGAATATTGTCAGAAAGTAAAAGAAAATAGTGTTTTCCATTGTTGATTCGCCTGAAAAAGCGAAATGAAACTGACGATTTCGTACGTTTGGAATATGGGAGGAACTCATTATCAGTTTCCGCATTTGATATCTGTGTTACGAATAACGTGAAAGATGACATTTGACTTATAATTCTTTTTATTCGGATTTATCAATTAAATTTAAATTTTTAGAAAATGGAGCAAAATTTGCCTTTGAAAAAAAATTCCGACGATTTTTTAGGAAAAAACCTCAAGAATTTCCCAGGAGATTTTCTGAAAATTTTAATCCCGAGGAGTTTCTACAAACTTTTCTGGGAAAACTACGAGAAATTTTCCACAAAATTCCCGAAAATGGAACCAGTGGACCACTATTTTGCATCGGACATGTGGGTCACCATGAACCCATGACAAGTCGGTTACCATGACCCAATGATGAGGGGGGATCACTATGTCTCAATAACGGGTGGGTCGCCATGCCCTAATTACGAGTCACCGTGACCAAATGACGAGGGGGTCACTATGACCCAATAAAGGGTGGGCCTCTATGACCCAATAAAAGAGTGGGCCACCATGTCCCAATGCCGAGTGAGCCACCATGGCCCAATGCTGAGTGAGTCACAACGACCCAATGCCGAGTGAGTCAAAATGACCCAATGCCGAGTGAGTCACAATGACCCAATGCCTAATGAGTCACAATGACCCAATGCCTAATTATTCACCATGACCCAATGAAGAGTGGGTCCACGTGGCCTAATGACAAGTGAGTCACTATGACCCAATGAGGAGTGGGTTACCATGACTCAATGACGAGTGCGTAATCATGACCCAATGACGAGTGGGTCACCATGACCTAATGACGAGTAGGTCACCATGGCCCAATGACTAGGGGGCCATTATGCCCCAATAACGGGTGTGTCACGATGCCCCAATTACGAGTGGGTCTACGTGGTTAAATGGTGACTGGGTCACCATGAACCAATGACGCGGAGGTCACCATGATCCAATAGAGTGGATCACTATGAATCAATGACGAGTGAGTCATCATGACCCAATAACGAGTGAGTCATCATGACCCAATGACGAGTGAGTCATCATGACCCAATGACGAGTGAGTCATCATGACCCAATGACGAGTGAGTAATCATGATCCAATGACGAGTGAGTAATCATGACTCAATGACGAGTGGGTCACCATAACCTAATTCCGAATGGGTCTACATGTATCAATGACACGTGGGTCATCCTGCCCCAACGACGAGTGGGCCACGAGTGGCTCACCATGTCCCAATGACGTGTGTCATAATGCCCTAATGTCATGTGGGTCATCATGCCCAAATGACGAGTGGGTCATCATGCCCCAATTTCGAGTGGGTCACCATGCCTCAATGACGATCGGGTCGCCATTTCCCAATGGCGAGTGAGTCACCTTGCCTCAATGACGAATGTCATCACTGTCCAATGACGCATGGGTCACGATGACCAAATGCCAAGTAGATCACCTTGGCCTGTCAACAAATGGATTGCAATGGCATGCCGACAAATGGATCACCATGACACAATGAAGCATGGGTCACCATGCTTCGTCGAAAAGTGGGTCAATATCCCAGCGGAAAAATGGACCCATGAAATCCAAATCAAGACTGGACGTCCCAGAAATGAGTCATTATGGCCCAATAACAAATGGACTACTGCCCTAACTTAAAACAAGTCACTATGACCCACAATAATTATGGTCCAACAAACCAATTGGTTTGTTGGATCATAATTCCCGAACAGATAATAAGTCAATATGACCCACGGAACATTGGTATATCTCAAAAGTATAATCAGTCACTAGACTCGAAAGGAGAATGGTTCACAATGACCCAAGAGAAAAATAGGTCATTATATGTTAATGGTAAGAAGGGTCATTATGACCCATCAAGTCACCATGGTTCAAAATAATGCGTGGACCACTATATCCCGAAGGCAAAATCGGGTCATTACGACCAAAGGAACCTATGGGTCACTATGCCCCAACGGAAAATGAGTCACCATGACCTCCAAAGAATAAAACTAGTAAAACAGAAAATAATTCGAGTAATCTAACTCAACATTAGAATTATATTATTTCGGATCCATCAAACATAAAGTATATGTTAAAAAGATTTCTTAAGACATTAATTTACAAGCCAATAAGTAAGCTTTTAAGTATTCATCTCTGAAATTTGGGTGCTGCTCACTTGCAATGCATGACCTCCGGCCTCAACTGGGTTGGCCTGCCCTCGAATTTCGATGACCGAATTCTCACAAATAGCATTTTATACAGACCTATTGAAGACGTTCTATTTGATAAAACAAATCCAATAAAATTAAAAGGAAAATATTTATCACATTTAAATTTTCGTATCGAATTGCCTTGAATTATCATTATTATTTTCATTGTAATTATCATTATCAATATTAATAATAATAATAATAATAATGATAATTAATAATAATATATTATTTAATAATTAATAATAATATTAATGATAATATTAATAATAATATTAATATTATTACTATCTCAAAATACTATCATTTAGCCAAAGCAATAATTTTTTTTTATACATCAGAAGAATTAAAATTTAGATTTAAGGACAACTTGGTGTTTAAAAACCTGATTAGAAATCGACAAATACAACTAAGAGTTTGAGTCCCAGTACCTGAACAATTTTTTCATTTTTTTTTTTTTTTTGACAAATTTTACTAAATCCATATTAATATTTGTTAAATATAAATTAAAATTAAATATATTAAATATAAAATATTAAATTAAATTAAATTAAATATTAAAATAAAATATAAATTAAAAATAATTTTTAATTTCTAAGTATCCTTTTTTAATCCTAAACTTGATTTTTTAAAAAAGGACACTAATTTATTTATTACAAAAAAGACGGTTGCATCTTGATGATTATATTTATAACATAAAAAAATTTGCATCACAAAAAATTTGCATCTGACCTTTACAAACTGTGGATACAATTCGAAACGTCCTTCCAGAATTGTTTTTTTCTTCACGTCTGATTACAAAGTAGCCTGATCCATCTTTTTCGTAAAATAAATTTCAGAAACAATCCTTTCGCTTGTAAACTTCTGCAATATCTCTTTGAATTTTGGAGAAGGTTGTACAATTCGAAAAACTGCATTTAAATCTCCCGCGCTAATTCAAATTTTCCGTTAAACGAGCGGGAAATTTGAATTCCTTTTTCTATCATTTTCTTTAAAATACTGGAGTAAATAAGTAATTAATTTTGAATTATAATAGTATATAAAATAAAAAAAATAATAAATAGTATGAATATTAACTCAATATTTATAATTAATATTAAATTGATATTAAATTTGAAATAATTATTAAATATTAAATAAATATTAAATATTAAATATTAAATAAATATTAAATAAATATTAAATATTAAATATTAAATAAATATTAAATATTAAATAAATATTAAATATTAAATATTAAATAAATATTAAATATTAAATATTAAATTAATATTAAATATTAAATATTAAATTGATATCAAATATTAAATTAACATTAAATAATAAATCAATATTAAATTAATCTTGGGATTATAATAGTAAACAAAAATATTTAATAAACTTATTATTTACCTGGACAAAATTTTTTTTAAATAAATTAAAATTTTTTAAAATATTTATTTTCTTTTTTAATTTAGGAATGTCAATTATGTGAAAAGGAAAGTCGTCAAAGGGAAATTTGCATCGGGACCTTCGAGGATGTTGTGGATGTCTGTATGGTCATTGGCAGACCAAACGTGATCAAATTACTGATTTTGCTTGCCAAGAATCACCCATTCATACAATATTCAAGATCCTTACGTGAGTTCGCTATATAACACCCTCCAGTGGATCGGATCATCAGTCTCCTCTTGATCTCCCGTGAAAATAAGCAAGAAAAATTCGCGAGTGAAGAAAATTAATTTCAATTTTAAAAATCCTCCAAAATTTTCAATAATGAATCAAAATGGGGCATTTTTGGTGATTTTTTGCTGCTTCCTGAGAGTCGTTTCTACTCTACCACAATTTCAGCCGCAACAACCCAAATCTGGAAGACCCATTCCCATTTTCACGGTAAGATAAATAAAAAATAAAAAAATAAACATTCAAAAAAATTTATTTTTTAGTTTCTCTGGATTTTTTCTTGAAAGATTTCGTTCTCTTAAATTTAATATAGTTAGCTTGAAAGAGCGTTAAAAAGTGAACAAAAAATCATTAAATCAAAATTTTATAGGACCCTTCCTTCTGAACTTATGGAAGGTCCAAAATATAGTCTATCGTCGAATTTGGTGGAAATTTAATTTAACTAGTGTGAATGGAATGATCTTTTTATAACTAACAAAAGATCTTCTGTGAGGAAATTCTTTAAAACGATTTTCTTCTGAGATATTTAAGGTTAAAAAATTCAAAAATTTTTTTTGAGTTCAAATATCTTAGCGGAAAATCATTTTGAGAAAATTTTTTATAGGACATGTTTTGTTCAGCTTAGAAAGCTCTTTCGAATGAAATAGGTCTTTTTTGTTTATTATAAAAATTGTAATTTTTTCCCTATTTTTAATAGGGAAAAACTGCGAATCTGACTTTACCAGATAATGCAACCGAAATTAGAGAAAATATTGTAGACACATTCACATGCAAGGAGAGAATTTATGGATACTATGCAGACATGGAAAACGACTGTCAAATTTTTCACGTTTGTCTTCCACAAGCCAGAGGCGCCATGAAATGGAGTTTTATTTGCCCTTCAGAAACTGTCTTTAATCAGGTGAACTTTAAATTGAATTTATTTTAAATCTAAGAACATCATTTTTAATTTTAATTATTCGACAAAAATTGAATTATTTAAAAAACAATATTTGAAATATTTTGAAGGCTATTTTCAAACTTAATTAAAACTGTTTTTTTTAAGTTTCCCGCGTTAATTTAAATTTTCGGTTAAACGCGCGAGAAATTAAAATTTGTTCTCCTTTTTCTATTGTAATTTATGTATTACAGTTATTAATGTAACTTATAAAAACAATTGAAAATTACAAAAATACAAAATTACAACTTACATCACTTACAATGAAAATAAAAAATTTTAATTTACAAAAAGTAAAGTTTTTTTAAAAATTTTAATGTTTTAATAGTATATTATACAACATGTGCGTAAAATGCGGTTTTACACATGCGATCACCACAAGTGGGTAAATCGTACGCACGATATTTTTTGACACAGTGTGCGTGAAATGCGTTTTTACACACCCATATTAGTGCGTAAAACACTGTATCGTAATAAGCCGTTTTACGCACTAATATAGGTGTGTAAAAATGCATTTTACGCACACTGTGTCAAAAAATATCGTGCAAAATATTACAGTTTCAAAATTATTTTTTGACTCAGGGTGAGTAAAATGCGTTTTTACACACCCATATTAGTGCGTAAAACAGTGTATCGTAATAAGCCGTTTTACGCACTAATATGCCGTTTTACGCACTAATATGGATGTGTAAACACGTATTTTACGCACACTGTGTCAAAAAATAATTTTGAAACTGTAATATTTAGGTAATTTTAATATTTAGTATTTTAATATTTAGTATTTAATATTTAGATAAATTTTCGTTATAAAAATTAAAACTGATTTTTTTGCATTTACCATCCTAATTGAAATTTTCGGTTAAACACGCGGGAAATTTAAATTTCTTTTTTTCCTTTCTCTATTGCTTCCTTGAATTGTTTTTATAAGTTACGTCAGTTTCAATAAAAATAAAAATTTTTAATTTTAAAAAATTAAAATAAAAATTTTTTCGATTTTAATTTTTAAAAACAATTTTTAAACGGCAATATTTTGATAATTTTTTAAACTCAAAAATAAACATTTTTAGGCAACATTCGTCTGCACCAGAACAGAAAGTTCGATTCCCTGTGAAGAATCAGAAATGTATTACGAATTGAACGAAGAACTGGGAAAAGATGAAGAAAATGAAAATTCGACCAATCCATCAAACCCAGAACAAAATGAAATTCCTGCAAGCACATTTCCTGAGAGAAGATCCAAAATTGTTTCCAGTGTAAAATTATCGACTAAAAATTAAATTTCGAATTCCTAGAAATTTCTTTTTGGTTTTTCAATATTTTTAGTATTTATTTATTTTTTCATTTTTCGAAAATGTTTCAAATTTTCCAGAAATTTATGTTGAGAGTAACGAAACTTTTTTTGAGAAACAAATTTCAGAAAATTTAAATTCATGAAGGGTCAAAATAATAAATGTTGACACAAATATCTATAACAATTAGATAACAATTTATTGATATCTTTTGAAGAATACGCATTTTATTTTATAAAAATATTCTATAGGCTAGTATATATTATTTTATATTTATTGTATTTTACACTGTACAAGAATAAAGCATGTGAAAAATTGTACAAAAGTTACACAAGTGTCCCAAGCCTAAGTGCAGAAATATCGAAAATTCTTTTTTTTTTTTTGTAAATGAGAAGAAATTTCTTCATTCATAGAATAATCGTAAAGTAATGTAAATAATAAAAATAATTCTATATATACAGACAATGATATGTGTTGATATTGGTTCTGGTACTTAAATTTTCTAAACGGGGAATTAACCCTTCATATTTTCATTCGATAAAACTATACAATCTGAAAATATACATTTTGATGCTGCTAAAATGTCAACGTTTCAATAAAATTTGTTTACCAATTAAAAACACAGGTTTAATAGAAATAAAAAACTGAAAAAGTAAGTTATCAGAACTTTCTGTTAAACATAACAGGAAAAAATTTTTGTACTTTAGGTTTATGAAATAACTCTGATCTGCAACCAAAGTTTTACTCCGGGGTTCGAGTCCCAACAAGGGAATTTTTTTTCATCTTTTTTTATTGGACATTTTTATAGAAACGTTGGTAAATTATCAGCTTTCATTAAAAATAATAGTTTTTTATTAGAAAAAAAATAAAAATGAGAAACAGAAGGCTAATGAAAATTGGGATAAAACTTACAGTTGATAACCAATTGTCTCTTTCTATTCAGTATCTTTGGATCTCTAGCCATTGGAGTTTGACAGAAAATGTCTGCTCGCTTTAAAACCCACACGAAAAAAAAATATATATAAAGTACGACTGTACAATTAAATCTCTGCCATCCAAGGCTCTCGTAACATAATCTATCCACAATTATTTGATGTTTTATCAGTAGGGAAAAATATAAAAATGGAAAGAGTAAAAAGTATTTTAAGTTGACACTGATTTAAGAATAAATTTCCCAAAAGATTAAATCTGGAAAATATTTTTTTATAAATTAAATTGTATCAAATCCCGCATCGTTACAATGGAGGATATTTTTGAAAATTTTCTCAAAGTTTTTTTATTTAATAAACAAAATGAAAGAAAAAACTTTTTCAAGTTTTCAAGACTGTCATTTAGCCAAAAAAAATTTTATTTTACTGAAAATGGTCCAAGTCGAGGCAAAAACTCAAAAATGATTTCCAGCAGTATTAATTTAATAAAACAAAAATTTAAATTGTTATAAACAAATTAGTGAACAAAATTTATATCTTCTTTATTTGACACATTTAAATGCACTAAACCAATATTTTCAGGAGGAAATGGAGGTAAAATAATGTTAACTTACAATTAGAAGACGTTAAGCATTAATTCTTAGTTGTTTATAACAATTTAATAAACAAATACGAAACTAAGGCATTTTTAATTAGATAGAGTTAGCTTTTTTAGCAGAATTAGATATAAATATTTCACCCATGACCTTCTGCTGTGATAGTTTGCACTGCGACAACAACCGTGTCTTATTTAAACAAATTTAATAAACAAATGCAATTTTTGGCTGTTTTTCAAAAAACTAGTTTCGTTTTTTAGCAGAATCTACTATAAATAGTTCACCAATAGCCTTTTTCTATGAAAATTTGCAGTTAGACAATGTTGTATATTGTTTAAACAAATTTAATAAACAAAGATATTGTTTGGAAATTTTTCAATAGATCAGCTTCGTTTTTCCAGCGGAATCAATAACTAGTATGTTGACAATGAGTCTTGCTGTTTCATTTTACACTTAGGCATAAATTGTTCATTTTTTAAACAAATTTAGTTAACAAATTAATTATTTGAGTATTTTTCAATATAGAAATTTTGTTTTTTTTCAGCAGAATCAACTACAAACATCTCAAATATAGTCTACTGCTATGATGATTCGCAGTTAAACATTAATTGTACATTATTTAAACAAATTTAATAAACAAATGCAATTTTTAGTTGTTTTTCAAAAAATTAGTTTCGTTTTTTCAGCAGCATTTACTATAAATATTTCACCAATGGCCTTTTGCTATGAAAATTTGAAGTTGGACAATGTTGTTTAATGTTTAAACAAATTTAATAAACAAAGATATTGTTTGGAAATTTTTCAATAGATCAGCTTCGTTTTTCCAGCGGAATC
>JBAGKK010481167.1:0-17012 GCA_037177015.1 Euceroptres primus
GGACGTGTGCATACTGTGATAGTGGAATCTGCTGAGAGCTTGGATATCGCGACTCTACTCACACACACACACACACATACGCACGCGCACGGCCCAACGCTGTAAGGATCTCTTCGACTACCTGAGCAACCACTGCCATAAAAGCCTGACTGAATAAGTCGTCGCATGTTTTTATTACTATATTATATTATTAATTAGTGATTCCTAATTGCATGGCCAATATTACTATTTGGCACTGAAGAGGGCCCCTACTTGGGCCGAAACGTTTGCTGATCCTTAAAGTTTATTTTGCAACTAAGTAGATCTTAAACAATAGACCCCATAGCCAATGAAGTATTATCAACAATTTTTCTGAATGCCTAAATAAACACTTGGACGCCAGGTATGTATTTCGTCCCAAATTCTTCTGAACGCTGGCAGTCGGCTGAAAGCCTGAATCCTCTAAACGCCTACGACATATATAAAGAGTGACTGAAGTATTCAAGAATTGTTTAAAAAATTATTCACACATTTAAATCCTAGTCAAGACGGTAAGTGTAGTTATTATAAAACCACCCTACATTTTACATGACTGCATTTTTAAAATTAATTATGGTAGTTTTATCAATAGGGATTTCCATTCGCGATGATTTTTTTCAACATAATATTGATTACTTGAAAGTTGACGTACCTTATTGCTAATTAACTAACAACTTGAGAAAAATTTTATCTTTTGATCTCAAACTTGCAGAAAACTTACTCAACATACACTAAAATCTACATACGTAGGTTAAAATTGTTTAAATTACTTTGCAACTTCTAAGTCGAATTTTTAGGCTAATTTTCATTCCATTAAAAAATTTGGCTTTCGCTTGGTATTCATGTTTTAAAAAAGCATTTATAATCATCAGATCTAGTGCTCCTAAAGGACAAACCTTATTATTTGTCTTAAATTTCAAACAGAATCAAAAACACTTCTGTCTAAAAGAATCCTTTTTTAACCACCCTAGTATTAAACTGCAGATAAGTTGAAATGAAAATATCTACATATTTTAGAGTGCATAAATTTTAATTTATTTTTTTTAATGTGTAGTAATATTTTTACTACGTAAAAAGGATTAATAATTGACTGCTGCTCTTAGCAGTACTTTTTAAATGAAATATTCGGTTGTAAAAAAAATTTCTACGCGAAAGTGCCAAACATATGTTCCTATTTGTTTAATTTTTTCATGACAATAGTTTAAAGACTAATTTTTAATATTGATTTACAATCAAATACCTTTATTGATGTATTAAAAACTATATTTGTTAAAGAGAAATGTTTTTCTGAGAAAAAAAACAAATTTCGTTTTTTTCTAATTTTTTAACATTGTTAATTTTTATACTTTAAAATGTTAAGAATCACACATAATCATAAACACTATATTATTCAAACAAGTTAAGTGGTACAAATTATGATTTTTAGGAAATACGGAATCTATTAGTTCATTATAAAGTTGCTTATAGCAACAATAATTAAAAACTTTCAAGATTTATTAATTTATTATTATTACATTTTTAACAACAATAGTAATTTTTAATTCTTAGTACATTAGTTTAAAAGAGAAATTTATTTTACGAGATAAGGCCAACATTTAATTTTTTTATAACAGATTAGCAATTGTTATACGTCGATAATGTAAAATATCACACATAATAAATTATAAACACTATATTATTCAAATGAATTGAGTGGTGCAAATTATAATGTTTAAAAAATACGGAATTTATTAATTTATTATAAAATTACTAATAGAAACATTAATTGTTAACTCTTGATATTTATTCATGTTCCTTTTACTCATTCAATTGAATTGTTCATTGTTTTATTATTGTTATTAGTATCAGCCTGCTCCTGCGGGTCCTAATTACTTGAATAATTAGCTTTTGATAGTGGCGGAATATTTTGGGACTTACATGTAAAAGTAATGCATTTCACCATTTTCGCCAGTAATTATTAATTTAAAAGATGCCCACTATCTCAAAGATATATTGTCTTGTGCACAAAAGTGCGAGAAAATTATTTTTATCACTAAAAAAAAACAATTTTGAATACTTTTTCATGCATTATTTTAAATTTAGCTCACGGGCATAGGTGGCACCACAACTCGGCCGCGGTTAACACATGGTATACTTTCATTTCAGAGTACCATGGTGCTGATTAAAAACAGGACCTAACCTCAAAATTGAATTACCTAATTTTACTTCATAAATACTAGAATTATATCTTTTTTAGATAATTAGGGCCTACTCCTGTTTTGAATCAAATCTTTATTCGGAGTAAAAAATGGGCTAATTTAAATAGCCTTTGCGTAAAATTTTTTTGTATACTAAGACGAGCATAAAAAACGTTTTACACAAATAATATTGAAATAAGGCAATTTCTCACTCCGAATACAGATTTGATTCAAAACAGGAGTAAGCCCTAATTATCTAAAATAGATATAATTCTTGTATTTATAGAGTGAAGTGAGACAATTCAATTTTGTGGTGAAGTCCTGGTTCCACATCGTTAAACCTAATGTTTTTTGCTTAAAATAAAAATAATAAATTTCTGGTGAAAAATGTTAAAATAACCTTCAATTGTTCCTTAATTCTAAATCTTCTTTAAAATCTATATCGAAATTTCCGACGAAAATTCTATAATTGTACACGAATTTTACATCTTTTGAGAAATGTAATGATTTTTTACTCAAAAAAAAGGTTCTCCAGTGTAAAGCTCAAACATAACCTAAAATTGTTATAAAGTTGTGAATCTTCTATAAAATACATTCTTTTTTCTGTAAAATAACCGTTTTCCTGTGGAAAACGTGAATATAACTTGAAGCTATTAAAAAATTGTTCAGAAATTATAAACCTATGACATTTAGGATATTTGTTTAACATATTATGAACATGATATTATGAACCTATGAACCTATGGTATTTGTTTAAAAATGCCAATTTTGGATTTTAAAAAACGGTAAAAAAGACGAAAAACGCAAATTGTTGAAAAAAGGTAATTCTTTCAAATGTAATATTTGATTAACAATACGTGTCTTCGAAGCAAAACGTTAACATAACCTAAAATTGTTGAAAATAAGGGATCTTCATGATGATTTTTGTTTTAAAATACTAATTTCCGGTGAATTTGAAGTCTTCTACGAAACTTTATGATTTTATATTACAATTCTTTTTATTAAATACTATTTTTCAGCGAAAATCACTAACATAAAGCATGTATAATATTTCGAATAATTTATTAGATGAATTAAAATTCTTAACTTAACCTCACAAAAGTATTATAAACCAAAAATGTTTCTTAATTTGATTTTTCATTTCAAAAGGGATAATTCGTAGATTTTATTTTTAAATTTCCAAATTTAAGATATAAAACGACTTCAAGTAATGAACAGCCAATTTGGATTTTAACAACAATGATTGTGAGATTTTCGAGACATATCGTTACACCACTTTTTTTAGAATGGATTTCAAAAATTGTTTTAATAAAAGTTTCTTGCAATAATTAGAAGGAAATTTCACAAAACTGAATTAGAGGCTCATTTGCAGTGATTCAGATTCAGTAGCAATTTTCATTTTTAGAAATAGATATGGTTTTTATTTTTTTACCTTTAAACTTTTAAATTTACTTTGAAACGTAAATTTTTATTATTTAATTATTGAAGAATTAGCATTTTGGATTTATAAATAATTCGATTTCAAACTTCTGTAAATCAAAATCTTTACAACTTGAACATTCAATATAAAAAAGAGCAAGAACATTATTACTAAAATAAGGAAATTCTTATAAAAAAATGTAAGAAAAGTGTTGGAATACACTTCTTTGAAAATTGAAATAATAAGAAAATTCAAATTTGGCACCTCTGGCACATCTAGGTTAGGTTAGGGACGTTAGATTAGGTAAGGTTATCCAGAAGGTGATGATGAATACTTTACGATAAACTTTCAAAACTTTTGTTTTACAATGCAAATTTTCAGATAGATGAGACGTTTTTTGGATTTTTACGATGTAAACGATGTAAACTAACCAAAACCGAGTGGAGGGAAGATTAGTGCTGAATAATCTACACCTGTACTTAATTTGCAATCCCAGATCCCGTTTCTCTATATTATTTATATAATTGATAATGATGATAATTATAATATTTATGGGTTATTTATTTACTTAGCGCTTCTGATTCGCTGTATCCAAAACGTACGTTGGTAAAAAAAAAATATCAAATCTCCGGCTTCGGTAAATAACAACATTGGAAAATCCTGCAAACCGAGCGAGCAACCGGCACGTAAGCGGTACGTAAGCGGTACGTGAGCCGCGCGACTGCAACAGCACGACTGGTTGCACGAGCCGTTTGCAACATACGGCAGCGGCATTTTATTTGCGAACACCTTTAGTTGACTGTAAGGAACTGGATGGATCCGAGGGAGAAGAACTGGAAATAAGGAGGGTCGTAGACAAGCAGCCCCCCGAAGAGTTTTAGGGGTGACGACGCCAAAACGGAGGAAAGCCCAGCCATCTGAAAATTTTAAAACTTCAGAACTTATTGGGGTGCAAGAGGGACATAGCAAATTATCGAGGATACATAAAGAGATCAATACAGCACAAACCCGTCCCCGCAGGTGAATTAACATTTAAAAAGCATGCCGACAAAAGGTTGCAAATCAAATTTTGTAAAAACTTAGATAAAAAACTAGGAGGTAAAAGCACCGTATAGACCGTGAGAGAGCTAGGACTGAAAAAAAGGAAAACAAAAAATAGAACCAAGACAGAAAATAATAAACAATTGACATTTAGAAAAAGGACCAAAAAAAAATAATTCAAACTAAAAAGTCCAATCAAAAAGCAAGGATGTAGCACAGCCCTAGCATGGAAGAAGTTTGAATTTGGAGGTCAGGGTAGAAGGTAACGAAGAAGAAATAACTAGAGTAAAAAAGGAAAAAAAAACGGGGATCTGATGAGCGGAATTTGTGGAGAGGAACAAAGGAAGCAGGAAACACCTAATTAATGTGCTGTGTGTCTGCGTGTCTCTAGTATCTTGCAAACAACAGGAGTCCTCCCCTTGTGAAAATATATACCAGATTTATACCACGTGTATATAGGTATACACAGCAAGTATAAGACTTGGTATAAAAGTGGTGTAAAAGTGGTATATTATGGTCACCAGGAGACCACGAAAGATTCGACTTGTGCGGGTAAAATCAGCATTGGGTCCTGCGGTGCCGGTCGATCTAACCGTCATAAAACCGAAGGATGCTAATCCTTTTTTACATTGCTTAAAATTATTTATTTATTCATATCACCATTATATATATTTTTATCATCATTCTCGTTTTTATATTTCTTCTTTATCATGTAAACAGTATATCCCAGTGATGGTGAATCCAAAAATGTTATCCATTTTTGCGTATCTCTAACGGTTTATGAGATGTATGGAAAATACTAATTTTACATTTTTAAAAAATATTTATTATAATAGACTTGAAAGTAACATAAAGAAATACTATTGCTAATATTATTTTCATTCTTTTGACACTATTATTTCCGAATGTTGTATTAGATTTATTCTAATTTTAAATTTGTCATGGAAAATTTTAGATATCTGGAATCGACGCTATCTGCTGAATATGAATTTTAAATTATCAAAGCGCTAATTTCAAAATTGAAAAATTTTTATTTATATTTGAAGCCTCTCTACCTGGTCATACTTTTATTAAAGAGTTCCGAAAAAGGTCCTCAATATAGTCATTTGTGAACCAAGCTTGTATTATTGTAATTCATATTTGCAGGTAGTATAAATGTCATTAAATGTCATCTGATGAGAAAGTTTATTGCAGAAGAAGGATAGAATGAGAAAGACATAGATCCATAGATTAGCCATAGAAATTAGGCTCTATTTCACTAGTCTAAAAGTACTGCAGGTATAAACTAATAGTGTATACCACTTTTAGATCAAGGTTGGTATATTTCTGGTCTAAAAGTGGTATAAGGATGGTATACTTTTTCACAAGGGTTGGCAATTACTCTTCAGTATGATGATTTAATATGTAATTAGGTGTTTCAGAAATATTATTTTTCAGCCAGGTAAAGTATTCAAACAAAAAAAATCGGTCTTGCGTGCGGCACAATTATACTGGTAGATTATGATGCATGCAACAGGCCTTTGCAGAAATTTGTATGCGAAGCAATCCGAATAAAAGAAATAGCTTGGTATTACCTCTGTGTTCAGTGATGCTTAGGATAGAAGTCTCACATTTATTTCTTATCTGAATCTGTGAAAACAAGTGTAGTAAAATCTATCGAGGTATTTAAACTTCCAAAATTTAAAAGTCCTCACAGGGAGTGCAAAAAGTAGACGAAAGTAAAAATTGGTTGCACGTGTTCAAGATGGAAGCGAGCGCGTGCAGATAGCACGACTCAGAGAAGTCACGGCGAACCATCGTTGCTGAACGCTAAAGCCACTACCAGTCTTGTCTGTTTGAAAATTCAACGACACGAGAATAGCTAACCTATATAACCTAATCAGGAGCGTAACAATGACACGTTAATAAGAGTTCAGAGACCAAGTACAAAAGAGTAAAAGAAAATATTTTTTTAAACTAATAGCTCTAATATCATGTTATAAGATTCATTATAATTTTCTAAATCAGTGATTTCATTCAAACAATTATCACCTTCTCTTTTAATAAAAACCATTTCAGCAAGTAAACGTTTATCTAGATCACATTCAGTATGCAAAATTTTGAAATTGTCGCGCCAAAAATAGTGTGCAGGGTTGTCATTTTGATGTTCAAGAAGATGTTTAGTCATGACATTATGAAATTTTTCATTCAATTTAATGCTGATATGTTCTTCTCTTCAAATCTGCAATGGTTTCTTTGTTTGGCCGATATAAGATCTACCACATACGCAAGAAAATCTATAATCAACGTTAGTTTGATTAATATTTTCTAGTTTGTCTTTGCCGAATTTTATAAATTGGTCTAATTTAAAATTTACTCTGTGTATAGTTTGAATTTTGTATTTATTTAATAATCTTTTAATGTTTTCAGAAATTATATCATGGAATGGATGGAAAATAAGCTTCTTTTTTTTCTTTATCAATAGTGTTATTCAGACTTCAATTTTTTGTATTATTTTCCATAATTCTCTTATTTATATATTTTTCAATAAAATTCTCTGGATAGTTATTTAGAATCAAATACTTTTTTACTAAATTAATATTATGAGAGTGAAATTGTTTGTCAGATAACAAGGTTGCCGCATCAACTATGTTTTCAATAATAGCAATTTTATGTTGCAAAGGATGATTAGAAAAATAGTTCAAGAGTCTGCCTGAGTATGTAGTCCTTCGATACCAGTCGGTAATCAAAGTGTTATCGTTATTCCTAATAACCTTTAAATTCAAAAAATTCATTTCATTATTAATTTCAATTTCATGTTTGAATTGTAATCTGTTATGATAAGAATTAAAAATGTTTAGAACTTCGTCTAATTTGTTTTTCGGTATGCATAAAATAGTGTCATCTACATATCTATAACAGTGTTCAATAAAATATGACCTATGTGTTCCTGGAATGAGATAATTCATTTCCAGAGTAGTTTTCTGTGCTAAATCCAAATCTCTCCTCTGTTTTTTCCCAGCACGTCAGGTATTTGAGATTTTTTTAGTCAACTTTTTTTCAAAAAATCACAAATCATATGATAAAAGGGTGTAAAAATTTTTTAAAACGAAAAGCAATACATGATTTCGATGCGCTTTTTAACGCAGAATCCAACGATGGTTTTGTTTTTTCGATACCTTCTTCCTGAGATAATAAAAAACTAAAAAAAACACGAAAAAAATGGTTTTACAAAAAACTTTATATTTAACTGAATATCATTTATTTCTTAGTCAACTGAGTGTCATTCTCTTTGTTTTTTAATCTCATTGCATTAAAGTCTACAATATTTTCAATATTTACAATATTCATAGTATTTGTAAAGTTTAAAATATCCATTCATTATTGGTTGTTAGCTCTTGTCGAAAAATGATTATAAGCTGCTACTTCTGCCCCGAAACTTTTCCTCTTGCATGCTCGAAGATGATGAGCATTGGTTCATCAGTCATGAGAGTCCAGCAGTAATCTGCTAAGGCGTTCACACTCCACTTACCTTGAGAGTCAGTGAAAGCTATTATAACCAATTTCTTGGTAACACGACATCCAGAAAGTACAGACACCTGATCAACACCATGCTGCAGAAATTCCAGAAAATGAAAGTAAACATGTCACTAAAGATTCACATTCTTCATTCTCACTTGGACTTCTTCCCAGAAAATTTGGGAGCAGTTAGTGGCGAACACGGGGAAAGATTCCATCAAGACATCGCTGAAATCAATAATGAATGGAGATTTTAAACTTGGAAATACTGTAAACACTATGAATATTGTAAATAACTGTAATGCAATGATATACAAGATATAGTACAATGATTCGCCTCAATTGCGTGTAAGCCGCCAAACTGGCAACTCTATAGAAAGAGACTTCTCCGCCATGTATCTTTTCAACAGTTACAGACAGAACTATAAACTTTCTTGAAGTTTTTACGGTATCAAAAAACAAAGAGAATGACACTCAGTTGACTATAAAATAAATAATATTTAGTTAAATATAAAGTTTTTTGTAAAACCATTTTTCTCGTGATTTTTTCAGTTTTTTATTATCTTAGGAACTGTAAAAGGTATCGAAAAAAAACCATCGTTGGATTCTGCGTTAAAAAGCGCATCGAAATCAAGTATTGCATGACTGCTAATATGAATGAAACCGGAGAACCCATCGGAGTTCCAAAAGTTTTTTTGAAGAATATACCATCAAATTGGAAAAAAGCGGTTTTCATAAGTAATTCTATTGCCTATATAAATTCAGTAATAGGAAATTTAGTAATTTTTTCAATATGATTATATCTTTATTTGATTGCAGATCTGAAGAGAAGAACATATCAACAACATTAAATTAAATGCAAAATTTTATAATGTCACATTCTCAAAATATTTTTGAACATCAAAATGACAATTTTACGATTTTGCCAAAAAAATGACAATTTTAAGATTTTGCATATTGAATGTGATCTGGATAAACGTTTACTTGCTGAAATAATTTTTATTACAAGAGAAGGTGATAATTGTTTTAATAAAAACACAGATTTAGAAAATTATAATGAATCTTACAACATGATATTAAACCTATTAGTTTACAAACTATTTCTTTCACTTTTTAATACTTGATCTCTGAACTTTTCATAACGTATCATTGTTACGCTCCTGATTAGGTTATATAGGTTAGATATTCTCGTGACGTTGAATTTTCAAACAGACAAGACGGTAGTGTTTAAGTGTTTAATAGTTTAAGTGTTTAAGAGCGTGTTTGCTCTCTCTCTTACGTTTTTTGATAATTGTTGTTTCATTTTTACTCAAATTTGACATAAGTTTGACAAACCAATTTGATACATTATCGAATTTACTTTGCTGGTTTTTTAAAAAAGGTAAATATAAATTATTTTTTCAATTGAATTTAAAAAATCGAACCTCAGAATAAATTTCAGTTCTGTTTGTTTTAGAATACAAGTCCAAAAACCTTTTCTTGTTGTTCTTATTTTTTTAACCTATTCCTGTAAGATAATACTAATTTGTATTTTTATTTTATAATAATTCATAACTGTTTTTTAACTCTGACTTTTGTTTAATTGTAATTTCCTTATATAGATGTTACCCTGAAGACGAGATCATATAGATCTCGAAATGTACAATAAAAATGGTCTGAATGAAGTCCATTGTGTCCATTTTCAATATCTTTGATGTTTTTATACTTTATATATATTGTTATACGTGTCGCGATAGAGCGTTAGCATTTTTTAAGTACTATCGTTTTTCGACGACGTTTTGCTTGCAGTTTCCTAGTTTGGTGTAAGAAGCACGTTCAAACTTGCATTTTACCAGGGCCAGTGAAAGCGGAAGGGCCTAAGTGCTTGCAGATGTGGACAAGCAACGAGGCTCGCCAGTCGCTCTTGCTCTTACCGTCTCGCTCGCACGCACTATAATCTCTCTCTCTCTCTCTCTCGCTCTAATGGTTTCTCCTATTATAAAAAAACCTTCTAGAAGCTTCTAGCAAGACTCAGCATCTTGGGAGAAACTGGAGGGGAGATAACCCCTGCCACGACCTCGTCGTTGGGGCGCAAGGCTGTTAAAAGGACGAGATCTTTGCACTGGAGGACAGTTAGTCGCAGGCTTTCAACCTCGCCACGACATCCGATCTCGTGCTCCGTCTTGTAAATCGGGAAAATAAATGCTTAGTGAATACCATCTCAGAGTTCGTGTCTACCCTCGAAAACCTCCAAGTCCCTTTTTCCTTCCAGAAGGTCTTCCGGGTACCTTCTATTTCCTCACTTCTCCGGATAAGCCGAAAGGAGCTTCCAAGTCCCCCTTTCCTTCCAGAAGGTCCTCCGGGTACATTCTATTTCCTCACCTTTTCGGAAGAGCCTAAAGGAGCTTTCAAGTCCATCTTTCCTTTCAGAAGGTCCGCTGGGTACCTACTATTTCCTCACTTTTCCGGAAGAGCCGAAAGGAGCTTCCAAGTCCCTCCTGCCCTTTCAGAAGATCCTCCGAGCATCTTCTACCTCCCAACTTGCCAGGAGGCTCCTTGCGGGCCTCCCATCTTCTATACATGCACAAAGATCAGAACTTAACGACCACAGCAAGAGGAGTCGAACAATATATATGCCAATTTGAAAAAAATTCTAAAATCGACAAAAACTTTTTTTTTAATTTCTTTTTCCATATTAATTTTTTTATCCAGAATTTATCCGCTCTCCGCTGACCTTGTACCAGGAAGATGTTCAACTATAGATTTCGGATTTGTCTAATTAATTTAAATAAAACTAAAAGTCTCACAGAAAAACCAAAGGTATCGTTAAGTTTTTCTTAGCAATATCTCCAGGTATTTTTTCAATCAGGTAGAAAAAACTATTTTTTAAACAATTGCATTATATATTTGTAATGTGTAATGTTTGGAAAAAATGGAAAATATGGTAAAGAAACATTAGATTTCGTTGGATCACCATCCATGTATAAATTGTATGTAGTTTTCTTCTGTTAAGTTGGGGGTAATAATTTAGCACACATGAGATTACTTGTGTAACGTTTCGTTATCTTCGTTCTCTAACCTTATCAGGCTTAACATGTTTTTATTATTAAACACAATTAAAAATATGGTCAAGTAACAACAGTAATAAAGATCACATTTCGCTTTTTAAAATAGAATATTCACCAATATGATTAAAATTAGAACATTGAGAAAATCAATGAGTCAGTCGCCCGCATACAGTATTAAAATTTTTCACAACATTCTCAGAGAACGGAATAATGACGACTGATATAGATCCTGGGATCCTAGCTCTGGGATGAGGCAAAAGTCAGTAAGGGTGGTGCAAAATTCAGTAAACAATGTTTATTATAAGAATACAAAAGATTGAATAGTTTCTCGATTGATTTGGCACCATGGAGTCAGGTAGACATCTACTGTCCTTACGTCAAGTCAGCACCTTAAACAAGAATCGACTGGTAAGCAAATAGGACTCAATAGATTTGTACATATAACATTCAGTTATTGGAGACTTACCGATAATTATTAGAAGTTGAACTTGTAGATTAAAGTAACGGTTGGTCTCAGGTTGAAGTTGGAAATCGATCAGAGTCTAAGTTCAGGCTCGGACTCAGGTAGCAAACATACATAAATTTGGATACATAAATTGTAAATAAACTGGTTGTGCAAGGTTGAACTCACGAGCAGAGGTTGCACTTGAAGATTTGTAGGGTAGTTGACACTTGTAGATTTGTGGGTACTGCTCTGGTGAAAGTATTTTGTCGTTGAACTTCGAAAAAAACTGAACTGGGCTATGTTCTTAATTCCGGAGACGGAGACCCACGGACTGATGCACTGGATTCTGAATTGTTGAGCCGAAGAAAACTGAGCTGCAACTGTTTGAGACCCTTCACTTTTTATAAGGCTAAATGCAGAAGAAAACGTAACCGATTTCGGTTGCGTAGCAGATATCGGTTGCGTAAAAGTAGTACAAGTCAATCTGACCTTATTTTCTACGTCAGGCGTATGGCTTACCATTTTTATTTGATCTACTGATTGCCTTGAAGGTAATTGATGCGGAATATGGTAATAGGTTTCCTAATAACTCGATGGATATCTTAACTAGACATGGTAACTTACCAAATTTATCTATTTTTACGTAACTCGATAGATGACGTCGCGGGACGTGACATAGGTGTGAAAGAATCTGTATGTGTAAACTGAGAAATTAAGAAATAAATTTTTTGATGTACTGGAAAATATCTGGGCATTTCCATTAAAAATTGACAGATTTATTCGTGCGTCACGTCACATTATTCCCTATTTAAAAAACGCACTATTCTTGGAATTGGGATTGTTTCATAATATTCTTATGAATAGTGACCAGAAGCTTCCGAAACCTCTACTCTTTTTTAGTCTTAACAAATAGTGCGTTTTTCTATATGAATTAATGTGACGTGACGCACGAACATTTTGTCCGCTTTTTCATGGAAATGCCCATCTGTAACTTAATGAATGTATATCTCCTTTTTCATTTATACTTTTCAAATTGCTTTCAATGTGAATAATATCCGAAATGGGACGTTTATCGTAATTAGATTCAAAATCTCATACTTTGGTCATATTTCACATGTTCATTGACGTGAGTTTTTAAAGGTCTATTCGTCTCACTCACAAAACAAGCATCTCAGTTTTTGCATGAAATTTTATAAACTAAATTAGTCAGGTCCCATTTTTCAGTAGAGTCTTTATCGAGTTTTATAATCGATTTTAGAGTAGGTTTCAGTAAATGTATCGTATCTATATTAAATTTTTTAAGTGTAGTAGACAATTTATAAAAAATGTTTGGTATATGCGGTAGACAAACTTTAGGGCGTAGAACGAAACTTTAGTTACAAGAAACATGTTTGTCTTTTGTACTTAATGAAAATTTAATTTTATTCTTACGGACTTTTATTTGTTTTTTAATGAATTTGGAAGGATAATCGTTTTTCAGTAATAATTGGGTAACAATTTTAAGATTGTGTGTATGAAATCGTTTGTGAGATAATTTAAAAGCTACATCAACAAGATTAAATACAATGTTCTTTTTCATTTTAATTGGATAACCTGAAAAGTAGTTTATGGTTCTGTCTGATAAAGTCGGTTTCTGATACAAATTGGTGATAATAAGATTGCTTTCTCTAATCAGGGTTACATCCAAAAACTGATACTGTTGTTATTCTCCAATTCAAAGGTAAATTGGAGATTTTGATAGTAGGAATTGAAAGTATTGATGACAAAGTCAAATTTTTTAACACATAAAATGGTTTCATCCACATAACGATAATAGAAAAGAGGAACACAGCCATAAGTATCTTTAACCTTTTTTAAACAACAGATTTCCATGACACCATTTTATGTGTTTAAAAAGACCACATTGCCTTTTTCGTCATAATACTTTCAATTCCTACCATCAAAATCGCCAATTTACTTTTTGATTTGGAGAATAACAATAGTATCAATTTTTGGGATTTAACCCTGATTAGAGAAAACAAGCTTATTATCACCAATTTGTATCAGAAACTGACTTCATCAGACAGAACCATGAACTATTTTTCAGGGCATTTAAATCAAATGAAAAAGAACATTGTATTTAATCTGGTTGATAGGGCTTTGCAATTATCTCACAAACGATTTCACACAAACAATATTAAAATTGTTACCCAAATATTACTGAAAAAACGATTATCCTTTCAAATTCATTGAAAAACAAATAAAAGTCTGTAAGAATAAAATTAAATTTTCATTAAATACAAAAGACACACATGTTTCTTGTAACCAAAATTTCGCTCGACGCCCTACAGTTTGTCTACCGTATGTACCAAATATTTTTTATAAATTGTCTACTACACTTTAAAAATTAAATATAGCTACGTCACCTTTACTGAAACCTACTCTAAAATGAATTATGAAAACTCCGTGAAGACTCTACTGGAAAATGGGATAATTTAGTTTATAAAATTCCACGCAAAAACTGCAATGCTTGTTATGTGGGTGAGACGAAGAAACCTTTAAAAACTCGTGTCAATGAACATGTAAAATAGAAAACAAAGAATCTGTTATTAATTCACATCAGAGGAGATTTAACCATGTATTAGTTTTGGAAAATACCGAAGAATTAGATTTTGAATCTCATTACAATAAACGTCTTATTTCGGAGATGATTCACATTAAAATCAATTTGCAGAGTGTAAAAAAGAAGGTATCCATTCATTAAGTTACAGATATTTTTCGGCACTCCAAAAAATTTGGTTAATGTGTTGATTAATCGATTACAGTATTTTGTAGGTCGACGATACGGTACATTACTAACTATCCTGGAAAAAAAATATCATAGAATTTTCGATCAATGTCTTAGTCATGGACTTAGAACAAAAAGAAAAGAATTACAAGTTTCGGACTCGGTAATTTTTTTAATGATCAAAGTTTATTAATTTAAAATATTGATGAAATATCTCTTTCTAAAAAGGAAATCCTCCTCTGAGGGTACATCTACTGCCAGTTGTTTCTTCCTCAGCTCGCTTTCTCTTTTCTAGTGCGAAATCCTCCTGCAATTGGTTCCATCGCTTCAAGCAATCAGCGGCTACATACACAGTGAATCAATAATTATTATTTTCTGGTTTGTAAATAAATAATTCAACAGCTAGCAAATCTACAGAATCAATGAGGGGACGTTTACAAACTACGTAATACTTTTTGTGGAGAGAAGGGATCCGGTAAAATGATACGGGGTTTTATGAAGGACGGACGGGGACTGGAAGATGTTATAAGAAATATTTCTACAAAAAAATTAAACTGTTAAATTGCCGATTGGTGTATTTTTCTGGCTGTATTAAATGTTTATAGGAGTGAAAATTTTTGTCCTCAATTTTGCAATATATTTTCAATTTTGGGACGAATGCTTATAAAAGAAAGTGTAAATCTTAGACAGATTTTTTGGGAGGCAGGAGTGCATAACCAATCTTATGATAGCTTACAAAGGAGTGGGAGAGGAGGAATTATTAAAAAAAGTTTTTCGTACTTTGTGGACAGCCCCGACTGGCTTTCTGAGTGTTTGTTGCTATTTTGCACATATTTTAGGCTTAACAGTGAACTTGAAAGTCTTAAAATAGGGGAGTCCGCATGAAAAAGGCCCTTATGGACGGTTCTCGTTTAGGAGATATATGCATTTTTCTAAGTTAGAGTCCAAATAATTTTTTTGTAAGTTTGAGTGGAAAATGGTACTAGGACCTAAACTGAATCTATTGACACTATACTCATATTCCAATAGCAAATGAAATTGGCTATATTTTTTGTTTGAAGAAAAAGTATACCATGTTTGTTTATGGCAATCGCCAATTTTAGATGCGTTTTTATCGAAAAGCGGTTTTTTAAAGTTCCAACTTCAAAACTGCGTCGGCGACTCGTTTTTCAAAAACTAAAGAGTTCGTCTTAAGCTTAAAATGCCGGGAATTTATCCGGCTATAGAACCCTATACGTAACTCCATACCGACCATAAGGGCCCTTTTCATGCGGACGCACACAGATTCTGATTTGTTTTCTGAAATATTCATTTTGATTATTATAATTATGGTACTTTGTAGTTTGAATTTATAAGAAAGGATTTTTTAATTCGCTACGAAAAATTCCTACTCAATTCAGAATATAATAAATTCGAGGATAAATCGTGTTTACCCTCGTTTATTCTTGTCAATAATAAATTATGATTGAAGCAATATTTTAAATTAAAAAATTAAAATTTTGTGAATATGAGTATTAAAAATATTTTAAAATAATGAAAATATCAAAATATTGAGAAGATTTCACCAACATTTCAAAAGACTCCAAGAGATTTCACAAGGATTCTAAAGATTTCAGGAAGTAATGAACACCATATTTTAAGAGTAATCAACCACTCGAGACTTTTTTATCATTTTCATCTGAAATGGAGGACTTTTAGGGGAAATTTATGTAACTTAGGTGACGTTTAAGGACAATTCTTCAAATAGGGGACTTTCAGAAGTTAAAAATAAAACGGGGACATTTTGAAGCATTCAGTAATTGTCTAATGTTGCACCAAACAACATTACGCACGGCATTGTTTTCATAATCCTTCACTGACTTGTCATCTAGACACTGAAAATGTAGAACAACTTCTATTAAAAGCACATCGTCATCCTTTGCTGGATCGCCTATATTTTCTTTATCGGTGAGGAGATTGGTTTCCATTCTTCCAGTGAAATGTAAATAAAAACTAAATGATAAAAATCTGCCTGGCCCCCTTCGGGGGCGCGGGCACATTCTTATCGCGCGCTTCGCTCGCAAGCTTGAGCGCGCCTAGGGCGCGCGGAGTGGCCGTCGCGCTTCGCGCTCCGATATCGTTAAACCTAGCGCTGCGCGCAAGGTCCTTATAGCTCGCGAAGGTCGCCTCTCTCGCTAGTTTAAGCGCGCTTCCGGGCTCGCGGAATATTCGTCGTTCTTTGCGCAGATTCAAGTTTATTCCTCACTATTTACTTTTACTGCCCTAAGTAACTTTTGTAATTTTATGAATATGAACTTAACAGTGTGTCATATATATCTAATTACCGACCGTTTATTATTTATATTTGACAGGTTTATTATGAGAGAAATACAAATATTGCGCTGAAATTATGGTAAATAATCAATAGTATATTGTCTTGTATACATGTCAATAATATATTGTCTTGTAACAATGTCTTGTGAGTTTCATATTTATGTTTTGAAAAAAAATTACTTTTGAAATTTTTTTAAAAATAAAAACTAAAACGCACCCGACATTGATGTTTCAATATATTCTTTATTATTTTCCGAAATTTCAGCATGATACTTGAATTTCTCTC
>JBAGKK010481178.1:0-37046 GCA_037177015.1 Euceroptres primus
AGATATTCAATATCCCTTTTTGGTGTAGATATATATATATATATATATATATATATATATATATATTTATTCATTTTTGTTTGATATTTATTTTTTTTCATTCTACACCTTTTACACAATTTTACTACGAAAAAGAAAATTGTTTCCTAATGATGGAAATGGAGACAATTATTCTCGACACGGTCTATTTGTGGTCACACGATGAATGAGTTAACATTGCCATTGTAAAATACACTTTATCGAGAGGAAAATTATTAGCTTTATCGGCAATCGAAAACAAATCGATATAATGCGTCACATTCACATAATATGGATATCGTACAGATGTTCTACAGCAATCAGCCTTAGAAAACGTCCTTCAAAAATTAAAAAAAAAATCTATTTTATTTCTCTTTATTTCATTTCTTATAACAAATTGTTGAATGTTTGTTTTGCCTTTTTTTAATTTGTCTTGAAATAGAATTACATTTTATTACCTATCTAGAATTTATATATCGTTTTTCAAGTTTAGATAAGACAACTATAATTAGGGTGAATATCTTTAATATCTTTAATTCATTAATTTATTATTTAACGATATTAATATATTTATGTTAATATTAATATATTATCATTAATATTAATTAATATTAAATTCTATATTTAATTCTAGAATAAGATTTTTTGAAACTAGATTTTAAATTAATGCTGATTGTTTTCTCGTAATTAAAGGCGTTTCATTCAGAAAGAGATTTATGTGGGAAAATTGCCCTGGCAGGATAATATACAAAAGTACAATGAAATTGTTTAATCATCAAGGAATTCTGCTTTCATAGCCATAAATAATAAATGCAAATTCCAGCAATTTCTAATTGTTGAAGTCTATCCACTTTCCGGTAATTAAAAAGGAAACGGATGCTCTAATCGATATATTACATGATGTTTCACACCTTGGACTCAAAAGCTGAAAACAATTTTCTAGATTCTCTATTTATATCGTCTTCCAACAATTGAAATTAGATTTTAGAAACTTTAATGTTTTTTATTAATTAAATCTATTTTTTCTTTTGTGTTTCAGTGTCGAACCAGAAAATATAATATTTGGGCCTAATGTCTGTATGGTCAACGAGCACTGGACGCAATTCAGTGTTTGGTGCGGAGGGTGGATTGCCCCCCTCCTCACACCTACAAAATCACCCCCAACCTCTTGCACATTTGCATACCTCCACCGGACATTGTTTTCATAAAAGATTTCACAACTGCCAGGTTCGTTTTCTCAATTTTCAGAATTTACCAATTTCCTAATTAAAAAAAAAATATTAAAATTTTATAACTAAATAAATTAATAATTTTTAATTTAAATTTAATTTGGAATGCTTGCTTCCAAAATCTACAATAGTAAGTCCAAGTCGAGTACGCGTACTTTGCATTCGAAATAAAATTCAGTACCTATAATTTAATATTTTTAATAGCTTAACCACTTCTCGCTTAAGCAATTTTTTTTCCAGTAGTACACAAAGATTTATAGTTTAGTCACGTGCTACAACCGCAAAAAAGTATATCTTATCAGTTTCCTTTTTTCTTACTCCTACTGCTTTGTAATCTTTCTACAGCACGAATATTATTTTAGTAGCAACTCCAGTCCAGAGATGAGCTTTTAAAAGTCATGAGAAAAATTTTAATTATTTGTTTTTCCTTGTTGATTTTTTTGTATTTTATATTTTTGTTTAGGACCTACATTGCCGGTGAGAATTATGATATCACCTGTTTTTTGTTAATTGCATAAAATCAGGTAATTTTAACAATACACAAGTTAAATTTTTTGCTGAAAGTAGCATGAAAGATATCAAAATTTTGCGCCCAATGACTCCGAGTTGAAATATTCTTGCGCATTTTTTCAGATGATATTGCAAAAAAAAAATCAAAATTTTGAATAACTCCTGAAATTACGGAAATTTTTAAGTGTTCTAGAAGAGTTTTAAAGTTAAGTTAACATAGAATATGACTATTGTGTCAAGAATATCTTAGTATTTTTTCCCTGGATTTTGCCAAAGTCTAAACTTGAAACAAAAAAATCGTAAAAATTCGAACGATGATTTGTAAAATCATTTATAAAAGAAATATTAAAAATAAATGTACTGTATATTAGAAAATTTAGTTAACTATTGCTAATTATCACTTTAATAAATTTTAAAAATCTTTTCTTCGAGTGTAAGAATTTTTTTAACTTTACGACCTTCTTGTTTCAAGTTTAGACTTTGGCAAAATCCAGAGAAATTTTACTAGGATTTCCCTGATACAATAGTCATATTCGAAGTTAATTTACCTTTAAAATGAGTCAAAAACATTTTAAAATGTCCACTATTTCAGAATTTATTCAAAATTGAAGGAAACTTTGAACTTTAGACTTTTTTGGCAATATCTTCTTAGGGAATTTATAAAACCACTTCATATTGGGGTCATTAGACGCAAAATTTCGACACCTTTCGTTCTATTTTGAAGAAAAAATTTTACTTTATGTATTATCAAAATTATCTAATTTTATATAACTAACAGAAAGCAGGTGGTCTCATAATTCTCGCCGGTACTGTACCTATATTATTTTTTGACACAGTGTGCGTAAAATGCGTCTTTACACACCCATATTAGTGCGTAAAACGACTTATTACACACCCATTAATATGGGTGTGAAAAAAAGGATTTTACGCACACTGTGTCAAAAAATATCGTATGCAACTCGTGCGTACGGTTTTACTCACTTGTGGTTATCGCGTGTGTCTCACTTGTGGTGATCACTTGTGTGATCGCATTTTACGCACATGTTGCATAATATACTTCTATTTTTGTAATTTTACAATTGTTTCTGCACTTTTGATTTCTTTATGGCCCACTAACATCCTTTTCAGCTTCTCTTATTAGTTCTCTTCCATTAATTATTGTACTTGTTGTTTTTGTTTGGTTCAGCACCTGTTGGTTTTTTTGTCCTACGTGGGACTTGCAACAAGCTCTTCTGTTGGCACCACAATTTGGTACGTTCTTCTAATTGCTCAACACACGAGCTTCAAACTCTCGCTACTAACCTTCTTCTTTTTTTTTCACTTTTTTATCAATGCAGAAACATGAGTTTTAAGTGTTTTTTTTGTTCTTCTTTATCCCTTTAAATTATTCATTTAAGAGTGGGTTTCCTTCTGAGTGCTTATTATAAAAATTTATTTTATACTTGTTGGGAACCCTGCCTTATTTTTTAAATCATTTTTAGAGAAATTCAACATTTTTCCGGGGTTCACAGTTTTGAAATTTAGAAATTTGATTTTAAAAATAAAATTTTCTTTCTGCTCTCCAGTCTAAGATGTCTCAGTCTGGAGATGGCCTCCACACTCCAGGGTACCTTGCTTGGAGGAAACTTCAGCTCAGCAGAGCAAAACTCAAGGCTTCGAGCAAAACGTCAGCACTTCTCTCTGGTTTTGCTATGGTACGATCTGTTTTAAAATATTTCTATACCAATTCATATCACTGAAAAATAGAAAATAATTGTTATTAAATTTTATTTTAGGTCGCCATGGTTGAAGTGCAGTTGAACTCTGACACAAAGGTCCCGAAGGAAATGCTGATTGCTTTTGCAGTCTGCACAACTCTCCTTGTAGCAGTTCACATGCTCGCTCTCATGATTTCCACCTGCATCCTTCCAAACATCGAAGCTGTCTGCAATCTCCACAGCATCAGCCTGGTCCACGAATCTCCTCACGAACGTCTCCACTGGTACATCGAAGTGGCCTGGGCCTTTTCAACCCTCCTAGGACTTATACTATTCCTTCTGGAAATTGCGATCCTCTGCTGGGTCAAGTTTTACGATTTTTCCGAAGTGGCTGCCTGGTCAGCTTGTATAGTCCTCATTCCAGTTTTAATTATCTTTCTAGCTTTCGCGATTCATTTTTATCGAAGCCTCGTCACTCACAAGTACGAAGTCACTGTTTCCGGAATCAGGGAACTTGAATTACTTAAGGAACAAATCGAGTCCTCCGATGCAGAAGGTGGGAGGAATGGAGTCAATGTCCTCCAGGGCAGCACTCATATCGTTTGATACGACTTGATATGAAGGGTGGAGAAAGACATTTATTGAAAATCTACTTTGGAAAAAGTGGAGATTTGAAGAAAAGGGAATTTAATGAGAGGAAGGAAATTCCTTTGAAAGTGAGGATTAAGGAGCAACGAAATTTCTTTGGGAAGAATTTTGGAAAGTGGAAATCGAGATCTGACTAGCTAAGAATTTTTGGATTGGCAGCTTTCGAAATTGAGGGGTTCAAACTTGAGGATTCTGAATTTAGAGGCTTGGAAATGAAAGGTTTTTAAATTTAACCAAGGTCAACTAATCAAAAAATTAGTTTTAAAATCTACTAAAATTCGTATTATAATTTTAAATCCCTCATCGAAGACTGCCTTCCAACCCCAGTGAGAGGGGAATTTCCCCAAATACATTGTATAAGTCTCGCTTTTTTATATAGAAAAGAAAAGCGACTGCTCGATTTGCTCAGAAATGATCGAGCGACTTGAATCTCTGTAAATAAGATAAATACTAAACATTCCTTACAGTGCATAGGGACTTAAATATTATTATATCAGATTCTGAATCTCTTGCTTATTAATGCTTTCAGGTTTCTGAACCATTTCTTAATAAAAATATTTTGGAAAATGATTTTCCAGCACTTGATAAATTTTTTCAGACTTTAGAAATTAATAATTAGAAACTTGAAAGCATTCAAAGAACTTGGACCTAAAAAGGCTGATCACTTTTTTGTATCTTAAAAATTCAGGAAAAGACTTTAGTTAAAATCAAATTGACAATGAATTTATACGATAATATTTAGCTAATTTGGAATTTGATGGAATCAGAATTAAAATCAGAGAAAATACTTGAAAAATAACTGCCGAATCGACTGCTACTCTAAAAAATGTGAAATATGTGTACGCTTTTTGTAAAAAGTGTATTTATAATTTACGAATCTTTTCTTCTCAGCTAAACTGTAGCAGTATTATTATATATCATGACATTTATACTTAAAATATGTGTACGTACATCGATTGAATCAGTGAATAAATAAGAAAAATAAATTCTCTTTTAACTGTGGTTCTTTAGACTTTGGACTTGAAGGTTTCAAAATACATTCACAATTTGAAATGTACTCCTTCGATTCTACTGGAGGATTTTCTTTCCATTTTTCTTTCATTGATTTCAAAACTCGAATTTTTCTTTCGTCCAGAATTTGTTGGAAATCTTTCAACTCCAACTGTAGGATTGAAAATAAATTTTCAATTTTAATTGTATTTCTGAAATGAATTGGAGACTCTAAAAATGAATATTATATAATTTAAAATAATTTTGAAAACCTTTGGAATGGGATATGAAGAAGGTTGAATAGCAGATTGTCTCCAATAAATATCCTGCATCACACTTTCCTTACATTTGCCGTTTTCCCAATAACCTTCTTGAATTTGTCCAGTTCTCAAATGATAAAAAATTCCCCATCCTTCCAATTTACCACAGAAAAATTGGCCTTCGTATCGATTCCCATTCGCTTCATTATTAATCATTTATTATTATTTTATTTATTTAAAAATTGGATTCACAATCCGAGTTTTATAAATTTACAAACTGGTTTATTTATCAGACCTTGAATAAGCATCCCTTCTCCATGGAAGAAATCATTTTTCCAATTTCCTTGATAAAATCCATCTTTGAACCAAAATCTCCCAAATCCTTGTCTTTTATTTTGACAAAACATTCCTTCGTAATAACTTCCATCTGGAAACCAATTGGCTCCAAAACCTTGTTTTTTTCCATCGACCCAATTTCCTGCATATCGCTTACAATAAACTCCTTTTTTTACATTTTTACTCAAAACTCCAAAACCGTGTCTTTTTCCTTTTGACCAATTTCCCTCATACAGAAAATTGTTACTAAAATATAAAGAACATTTTTAAGAAAATTAAGTTTTCAATTTTAGATTAAATTATTTTTAATACTTGTTTAAAACCTCGTCAATTCTGCTCCTTTTCCACTTTTTTTGTCTTCTGACCATTCTCCAATATATTTACTTTTATCTGGACCAAAAATTGCGTGTCTTAAGCCATTTTTCTCTGCATTCTTAATCCTTGATTTAGTAACACTAACTTTTATTGGTTTGAGAAATGGCATCTTTTAAAAAAAGATTGCACGATAATTTCAGAAATTCCAAATTTTCATTTTTTCCAGCTGTCTTATTAAAATCTTCTTAATGTTATTCTCCATTTGAAGGAAATTTGTCAATTTCAATGAATTTAACCTTCCTTGTCACTCAGGAATCTAATAATTAGGTATGATTATGTTAAAATTGATTGACACTTGTTTGCAATTTATTTTAAAATTGTGAAAAATTCTGCAAATTTCAAATTCTACTGCAACTTGTCACCGTTGTCACGTGACTGACGGACAGTGTAGCCAACCTAAATAAAAGGAGTATAACAATTAAAATTGTTTATTAGTTTCTTGTACTTGAACAAATATTTAATTATTGATGATAATTTATATATATATATATATATATGTTTTTGTATTTTTGCAATTTTTATTTAAAAATAGAATTTCCTGATAAGATCATTTTTCAGTTTCGGGTTGGCTCGTCTGCTTTTATGAAGAAAAATCATTTGACAATGAAAGTATGATTTGGTCGATTTAACTACTTCTATTAAATAATAGTTAATTTTATAACAAGAACTCGAACGATTTTGTATTTAATTAAATCCAAGATTTCTGTATTTCAAGTCTTGATAACCTGCAATTGTAAAATAAAGAGAAACATAACCTCACTTTTAGTGCATGAGTCGCCAAGAGTCAATTTTGAAAAAGATAATGTAAGAAAGTGAACATTATTGTTAATTTTTGGATTGAAATAATAGTGTGGTGACGTGTTATTATTGATAAAGATTATAAAGTACAAAATGGAACAAAAAAGTGAGGACGAAGCTGATGAAAACGCGTTGAAACAGGTAAAAAGTATAACCTATAAAGTTTCTTAATTTTATTTCTTTAAATTTCTTTTTACCGTAAAAAGCCCTTTACGAAATACATAGTCTAGCATGTTTTACCCTAATTCATTTATCTGATTGTCAATTAGTTATTGTAAATTATTTTAATTATTATATTACTGTAAATGTTTGTAGACTGTTTATGAAAGTGCTTTTCTTTTTCGTTATAATTAAATAATTAATAAAATAGGTCCAAATAATTTCAAACGTTTGATCACCCAACTGATCTAAAACTCAAACTTTTAAAATAATAAAGGGTTATTTTTATCCAATTTCGTGTTAAAATATTTTCATATTCCAATTATAATTATAATAATTCAGTAAATATATGTATAAATACAGGTGGTTTCGGTGCGATCCGAATCAAGCGTATTGCAAGAAGCTTCAGAAAAAATTACACAAATTGCCCAATCTGCTAATAAAGAATCCGATCGAGGAAAAGTTGTAGTAGACAATAAAGCAGAGGAAACAAAAGATATAAATCAAGATGAATTGGTTCGAACCGGAGAAATCACTCCTTTTCAAGCAGCAGAAAAAAATTTTGGGACCGACCAGTTCACAGGGTATATATAATTTAAAAACTATTATTTTATAATTTAATTTAGTAATGTTTAATTTAATTAAAAAAATATTAATTAAATTATTTATGTATATATAAAATGTAAATATTTAAATAACCAATTTTAAAATTGCATTGAATATATAATGTAAATGTTTGTTTATGAATTGGGATTTCCAGATCATTCAACAAAAAATCTCAACTCCTTGATTTAGAAAACTATCTTAAGCAGCAGGCAGAACTTGCAAAAATACGAAAGCATTTAATAAAATGTAAGAAAGCACCTCTTGAAAGTGAAATTCCCAATAAAAAACCAAAGCAGAGTTCCAAGTCGATTGAAAATAGGGAACGAAGAGAGAAAAAATCTTCCAAGCAATCGTTTGCATCGGAAAATCAGGAAAGAACAAATCAAGAAATTTGTAGAGGGGATTTTTCTTCTGATCACCAAAGAATGTGTGTCTTTGAAGCAGAAAGTGAAATTACAGAAGTTTTGATTGATTCTGAAATAGGAGACCAAGAAAATCCAGAAAATAGAAGAAATCCTGAAAGAAGAAAAAAATACCCGGAATCTCAAAAAACTTTTGAAACCCAAGAAAACTTTCATGTCGAAGAACCGGAAGATATTTCAAATCCAGAAGATTCTGGCAGTGAATACATTCCCAGCGACGACGAAATTTCCGAGAACGAGAATAACATCACAAAACGTAAAGGCAGTTCTTCAAAATCAAAAATTCCTAAATCAAAGAGAATTTTAGACGATGGAGATGAGGAGATTTACAGACAAAGAGTCATCAACTCAAAGTTCAAAAAACGCGATCCGATGCACAAAATCGACAATTTATTCAAAGTTCCTCAATCAATTTGGAAAAAACTTTACAAATATCAGAGAGTTTCTGTCCAATGGTTATGGGAACTCCACACCAGAAATTTAGGAGGATTGATGGGAGACGAGATGGGATTGGGGAAAACGGTCCAGGTGATTGCATTTTTGGCAGGACTCGATTCAAGTGAACTGCTTCTCGATGGAGGAAGATTTCGAGGCCTGGGTCCAACTCTAATTGTTTGTCCTGCAACTTTATTGGACCAATGGGTAAAACATTTTCACGATTGGAGTCCCATGATTCGAGTTGCTCTCCTTCACCAATCAGGAACTTTTCAAGGCGACCTTGAAGATCTTGTCGAAAGTATTAAACACGGAGGTGTATTAATCACATCTTATTCCGGAGTTTTGAGTCAAAAAGATTTATTGATTAATACCGAATGGCACTATGTGATTCTGGACGAGGGTCACAAAATTCGAAACCCAGAGGCAAAAGTTACAAAGGTCGTGAAGCAATTTTCAACCCCACATCGACTTCTTTTAACCGGAAGTCCAATGCAGAATTCATTGAAGGAACTTTGGTCGCTTTTTGATTTTATCTTGCCGGGGAAATTGGGAACGTTGCCTGCTTTTATGGAGCATTGTGCGAATCCAATTACGAGAGGAGGATACACAAATGCGAGTGCTCTTCAGGAAGCGACCGCTTTGCAGGTTGCGACAATGCTGAAAGATGCGATCACTCCTTATATGTTGAGAAGGACAAAACTTGATGTTCAGCATCATTTGAGTTTGCCAGAGAAAAACGAGCAGGTTCTGTTTTGTAGTTTGACGGAGGAACAGAAGAAATTGTATAAACAGTATTTGAATTCAGATGATGTTTCACACGTTTTACATGAGAGGAGTTCGAAAGACGGAAGGTACAGGGCGAGGATGTTGATTGCCTTGACGGCCTTAAGGAAAATCTGCAATCATCCTGATTTGTTTCTGTTTACAAATCAAATTGTTGTAAGTATTCTTGAAATAAAAAAATTATGCCTCATTTTTAACTTTTATATGCTAAACTAAAGATAATTTTCTTACAAGGATTCGGATGATGATGATGATTTGGAACTGACGGACGAATTAATGGAAAAATTTGGATATTGGAAGAGAGCTGGAAAAATGATAGTCGTTCGGTCCTTGTTGAAAATCTGGAAAAAACAGGGACACAGGGTTTTACTTTTCACTCAGAGTAGACAGGTGAGTATAATTTATATTAAATCCATAATTGAAGAGAATTGATTTTTCAGTGCTCAAACATGTTTCAGATGATGCATATTCTCGAGGCTTTGCTCCAATCTGAAGAATATTCTTACTTGAGATTAGATGGAACAACTCCAATGGCTCAGAGGCACCAAACGATTCACAGATTTAACACAGTGAGACTTTTTTCAATTTAATTATTCTTTAAATTAATCTTAATATCAACTTGTTGTATTTTCATTCAATTTTGCAGGATCCTTTTTATTTCGTTTTTCTCTTGACAACTCGAGTTGGAGGATTAGGTGTAAATTTAACTGGAGCCGACAGAGTTGTAATTTACGATCCAGACTGGAATCCAGCGACAGATGCACAAGCGAGAGAAAGAGCTTGGAGAATCGGTCAAGATAAAAAAGTGACAATTTACAGATTGATAACAGCAGGAACAATAGAAGAAAAGGTTTATTATTATTTAAAATATTTACATAATGTTTTCTGGATTAATTTGCATTTACAAACTTCCAATTTATTTAAAACTTGTTGATTTATTTCAAGTTGGACGTTTCAAGTATTGGACGTTAAATGGGATTTTGAATTTGATTTCGGTCTAATTTAAATTTCTTAAATTTTGATTTATTTCAGATTTATCACAGACAAATTTTTAAATTACTGCTCTCGAATAAAGTTCTGCAAGATCCTCGACAGAGGAGACTTTTCCACACTTCAGATCTTACAGAACTCTTTAACTTGAATGAGTCATTTGATGGAGATGCGGAATCCGATCAAATTTTTAAAGAATGGAAACTGGTACCAACAAAAAAAACTAAAACGAATTTTTCGTCCAGTAAAATCGAGAAGATGCGAAAATTAGCTTCTGCTCTTAGTAAAAAAATAGGAGAAAAAGTGGAAAGTGATAAGGCGAAAAGCCTGATTGAATCTCAGAAAGAATCTCAACAAATTAAAAATATCGAAAGACAAGAGATTGTTGAAAATTGGATTAAGAGTCAGAATCAAAATCTGATAGAAAATCATGATACAAATTCAATAGAAAGTCCGGAGAAAAATTCGATTCCAAGACCAGACGAAATTTCAGATAAAGATCTAATTAAAAGTCCTGTTAGAAATATAAGTGAAACTCCACATAATTATCCAATCGATAGCCAGAAAAATAATTCCAAAATTGAAGATATGTTCACCAAAAAAAGTGCAAATAATTCTGAATGTACTAACCAGCCAGAATTTTCTTTGAACAAAGTTAAAATTGAAAATCAAGACGAAAGATCAAATACCAGCAAAGGCGGAATCTCGGATAAAGATTTAATTAAAAGTCCTGATGGAAATGCAAGCAAAACTTCAGATAATAATAAAATCGATTGCCAGAAAAATACTTCCAACATTGAAAATCTGTCGACCGAAAAAAGTACAAATAATCCTGAATGTATCAACCAGCCAGAATTTTCTTTGAACAAAGTTAAAATCGAAAATCAAAGCGAAAGGTCAAGTACCAGCAAAGACGAAATTTCACGATCTAGCGAAGAAGAAGGTGAAATTCGGGAAAAGGATTTGGGTTCAGTGACATTGAAACCGGTCCAAAATCAGGAAAAATTGATTGAGCCGAACAAAAAGGAAAGTAAAGGACGCAAACGTCGGAAACGAAAGAAAAAGACGAACAGTTCTAGCGAAGAAGTTTCCGCGATTTTTGAAGGAGAAAAAGTTCCTTGCTTGATTGGTCGAAGGCTCGGGTTTTCAAAAGAATCTCAAGAACCGATAACAACTGAAGATGACGAATACGTTTTAAACAAATTATTCGCTAAATCTGGTTTGTAATGATATATTTTCTATGAATATTGGATGTTTGTTTGAAATTTCAAAAATTTAAATTCCTTTTTAATGTTATAACTGAATTCATATTTACAATATTAATACCAGGTGTGAGTTCTGCTTTTCAACACGACTCTGTGATTTCTGGAGCGATTCGAGCTCCAAATGAAAGGACTCCATTGGAACGTGCAGCTCTTGAAACCGCGCAAGAAAGTATGGAGAATATTCGCAAATCGCGAAAATGGTGTTGGAAACCAGCATGGAATTAATTTCCAAGTAAAACATCATTTGTAAATATTATTCTCGTTGTAAATACGACTACTGTTCAAAGTAAGCATAATTTCAAAATCAGTATTGTAGTTGATTAGTTATTTATTTTGTATAACTCCATTTGCATTTTTGTACTTAGTTATGTGCAAAATATATACATTTTATTAAGAAAACGTTTGTTAAACTAGCATTATGACTATTTTATCACTAATTAACCCGAAGCTAATCGGAATCGTGAATCCCTCAACCAATTTAAAGAGAATTCGTTTTCTTTTATAATCTAGAAATCAAAAATCTTACATTTTACAATATAAACTAGTTTGTTTTCAGTCACGAATTCTATCGGACATATTACGGACTAATTTCGGCGTGAGGCGATGAAGCGAGATATAAATAAAGCAACCTAGACATTAGTGGTTTTCATTCCAATAACTGAAACTTTCATCCGAGATTTCATTTTTTAAAATTTAAATTAAAAAATCTTCACTTTTTTAACTGTAATAATTTTAATCTATAGAATTTTAGTTGTACCCATTTAGATTTAGAATTCCAATTGCTATAATTTTAATTTATAGAATTTTAATTATACCTCAGATTACCAAAATTACCTCAGATTTTTATAATTTCATTTTTGACTTGAGGTGAAGAAGAATTTCGGATGAAAATTTTCAGTAATAACACTGGACGTAATTAGAACTAAATTCAGAAAGTCTCGTAAAATAAAATATTTTTTAAACTCAAATTAAAAGTTGATGTTTCGCGCTATTAAATTACAAATTTTACAGTGCGACACATTTTTAAGTTTCGTGCCTGAGAAATGTGTCGAGCTTCGGCCCGTGCCTTCCCAGTGGATCTTCGGGAAACATCAAAAGATCCCCTATAAAAGTTAGAGGAAGGATCCGATTTTCTATCGTTTCTCGCCATTCAGGTTTTTCCTCGTATAAATCTTTATATTGATCGTTCGAGACCACAATTCCGTCACATTTTGTGGCGTATTCCAAGATATACCTGCGAATAATGACTAGTGAATTAAAATCTACGAATGTAACAAATTTTAAAGCTTCTGTATAAACATTTAATTGATGATGTTTAAATAGAAGACTGATTGAGACTAATGTTCAAATAAAATAAAAAATCAGAGCCTCTGATTTTTGTTCATTTACCTGTCTTCGTATGGAGTGATTGACTTCGTTCCGGCTTTTCGACTGGGGGTAAAGACAATAAAACCCTCTCGATTAAGAGTTTCCAAAATTTGACGATTTCTATTTCTCACATGTTGAGGTACAAAAGCCTTGACTGTATGTCCCTTCTCTTTAAAAAAATCTATTACTAGCTTCAACCCCTCTTCTGAAAAAAACTTCCCCTTCGAATACCTGAAAACAATTGAACATTTGCGTTCAAAAATCTATTTTTGAAAAAATAAAAATAAAGAAATTAGTTTATTAATTTTTAAATGCCTAAATCTCATTATAAATATTTAAAAACATACTCCTTCGCGACATTCGGTCCATCGACGATGATCTCCCTTAATTTTCCAGGAACAATTTCCTTTTCTTCGACTTTCTCCTTTGGTGGTTTTCCCATTTTTTTCTTTTTTCCCTTTCGCTTTACAATTTTTTTCTCTGCCGCTTTTTCTTCTTTTTGCTCGCTTTGCGTTTTTGTCTTCTTTTTCGTTTTATCTAACTGATATTTCTTTGAATTCAATAACACACTTTTCGGTTTATTTTTCGTATTCTTTTTCTCCTTTTTTAACCAATTAGTGAGCCATGCTCGAGGATAATCGCCTTTTAGCATTGCTAAATTTGAATTATTGGGGGTATTATCGATTACAAACGGGACAGAATCGACGGAATTTGAATGTGTAATTTGATTGTTCTCTTCGGGAGAATCTGGGACTGAAGACCAAACTACCATTACGTCTTCAGTCTGATTAGAATTTGCAGAAGATGCTGTAATTAATAAATATATTAATAAATAATAAATATATTATAAATATAGTCAAAAAGAATAAATCCAAATAAAATTAACTAACGGTGATTTTCATCGTCTTCTAAAATAATGACAGAGTCATTTGCAATTTCGTTTGGCAAGTTTTTCTTATCGCAAACATTTTTCCTCGATACCAAACTGGTAATATTTTCCTGTGAACTGTTGTTCTTTGAGTTCTGTACTTTTGAAGTTCTCGGTATCATTGATCGGGAATATTCGAAGTCGTTTTCATCATTTAGTATGATTATACTATCTCTCTCCCGACTCACTTTTTGCCTCTTGGCTGGTTCGATTAGAATCTGATCGTCATTAACCAGATGTCGTTTGCTAAAATTTAATTAAGAGCTACTAGTAGTAGTTTCAAGTTTGAAAAACTATTTGTTTTAAAAACCGAATCAAATTTAGAACCAGAGTACTTGCAGAATGAAACAAAAAAACTTACCCTCTTTTCTGAAAATGCTTCAAGGGACTTTCGTAGGTTTTCATTTTTATCAACCTTTTCACCGGACTCTTTTTAATCATACCAGGAATCTTCCTTGCAGATCTTCTCAGTGGCGTGCGGTTTAAATTCTTTCTCGGAGTTCTTTTCATCACGCAATTTCAATCACTCCAAGAAAAATAATCAAATGCCCTAGACAAAATCTATTATCTAAGTTTTCCTAGTTTGTGGATCTTGAAAGATCTAAAGGATCATAAACTTTGATTTTGGATAAAGAAGAGTCAGAATTTTGTAGTTTTAACGACAGATATCGAAAATTCAATCCTCAATCATCAAAAACAACACAAGTCTCAAATTTTTAGGTTATGTTTTATTGCGCCAATTTGCCTGTTACTATATATACAACACTCAATTTATCGGTTCTAACGATAATAAGAATAAATTAAGAATCAATTTTCCGAAATAAGAAAGAATTTTGTAATGAAATTTAAAAAAAAACGCAAGAAATCTTAAAATTCTGACACTTATGCGATGTTTATATGATAAGTGACGAAAGTGAATTATTAATTTCTAATTTGGAGGTTTGGTTTCAGTTTTAAATTTAACAAACAAGATTCAGACAGGAATTTCTATATTTTTAAATAAATTAATACCTTTTCTGATGTTGAGATAAGGATGTAAGTCGTTATGTGAAACTTTATCAACGGAAACTTTTTTTTCTTCGAAAAAGAATAAAAATTTGTATAAGAGACAGTACAAAAACCTCGCACAAAACAGGAAACACATCAGAAAACGCACTTTTAAAGATGGCAGCATTAACCTATGACAGTTGGCAGCACTGTCGTTTTGTTTTGTTTACAAATGTCGTCTATTTTATGTAAAAAATCTGTAAAACTTTTGTTTCAATATATTAAACTAAAACTTTTAAAACTAAGAATCTAATCTAGGTTTAGTCATTCAACATCGTGCCAAGGATTTGATTTTTTCAATTCTAAGGTATTTCTCAATTTTTTTACATATGTACATTTTGTGTTAATATATAATATTCTATATTTTTGTTATAAAAATATTTGTTTATTCGGATAAAGAAAACTTTTTAAAGTAAAAAATTAAGTTTTTTAATTGAAGTCTCAAATCAATTCAATATTTTAAACAACTTTCACAGCTTTTCAGAAAAAAATGGCTCAAGATTTATTGGCAAAGGAAAAAGAATTCCACAGATTAAATAAAGAATTAGAAGAGAAGACTCGAGAATTGATGAAGGAAGTTGATTCTGTAATAGAATCTACAAATAATTCTTATTTATCATCTATACATCAACATTATTCGTCCACAATTTTCGAAGACATAAACAAAAAACTTTTGGATGCTCCAACTTTAATGGAAAGACAATCGGAATCTGTTCCTTTGAAAAAAAATGTATCTTTACCTCATTTTTATGATCAAACTCAGCTTCCTAAAGAGTAAGTTTAATTTATTTTCAAGAGAAGTTACATATTTTGATTTAAATAATAAAGAAAATAGAAAATAAAATTTTACTGATAGGAATACAGAAATAGGAAATCTTAATGATTTTCCAACAAAACATGAAAGTAATTCTAAAACTGATATTATGATTCAATTACTCAAATCGAAGATAAAATCTCAGCAAAATGAAATGCAAGCGATTCAAACCGATTATAAAAAAAAGGTATAACATAATTGGAACAAAACACCTACTCGTTTCATATTTCTATTTTTTTTTCGCACTTGCACTGATTAATTTCATGTTTGTGGTTTGTGGCATGATAGATTATATAAAGAGAATCAATTTTATAAAAGGCACTTCCATTCACAGAGGCTTTGAGAATAGAAAATATTTTGATCATGTATTTAAGAATATTATTTTTGTAAATTATATCATTCAAATTTAAATATATACTGTTAAAAATAGAGATGTTTTTTCTTCAGTGTAATTATTGTAAGGAATTGGAGGCAGAAAGTAAAAAACAGGCAGAAACAAAGGAAAAGTTACAAAATCAAATAAGTTCCTTAAAAGATTCGATTTCAAAAATGGAAACTGGAAATGCAAATCTTCAAACGAAAATTCAGGAGCAAAACGTCGAAGCTGCTGCTTTGAAAAAGGTATTTATATCAATCAGACTTAATTCTCCGATTTCTCTGATATCAGTAATGAAGAAATTTGATAAATTGAAGGAAATTGAAGATCTGAAAAGAGAAGTCAAAACTCTGAATCAACAAAATGTTAGCACGGAAGTGAGATTAAATAGAAGTTTAGAAGAAAACGAAAAACTTCGCAGTTCTGTTAAATTCAGTAAATTAGAGGAAAAGGTATTTATCTGTTCAAATATTAAATTGTATTTCAATTTCTTTGGTTTATTGTTTAAATTATTATCATTTTTTAGGATCTAAGAGACCAAATAAGGAAACTTTCAGAAGAGAAGAGACTCGGAATAAAAAATCTGGAAAAGCAACGCTCAGAATTGTATCAAGCATACAAAAAACAAATGCACCTCGTTGATAATCTAAAAAAGCAAAAGGTCTTAAATCAAATTAATTAATTTGATTGAACAATTAAATTAATGTTAACTTCAATTTAAATCCAGTTTAAAAAAATCAGTATCTCCATTCCAGGCCTATTTGGAAGCAAGCAGACAGATACAAATAACCGAGGAGGATTTCACGAAACTCTTAGAATGGAAACCAGAGCGAGACTTGTAATTATATATTTAATTAATTCTAATCTTAAATAAAAATACTCGAGTAATGTAGAAATAAAAATACAGATTTAAGGACATTACTTTTTATTCTCTGGAATAAAAATGATGGAAAGGGTTTATATATAAACACTACAATCGCCAGACAGTCATCTTGGAAACTGTAATCTACTATAATCGATAATTAGTAATCTAATTACATAATTAATCAATTTTATAATTAATTGGTCTTCTATCATAATTCATAATCGCTGATTATTAATCAAGTAAAACTGTTTCCAACCAAACTGTTGGTTTCGATCAAATCGTTTAGTCGTTCCAAATGACTTTTCGCTTTATTTACATAAGTCTTATTTTGTGCAAGAAATAATTCTAACGGTAATCATATCGGACTGTACAAAAATTTCGGTCAGCTGACCAGTTGATTAGCAGGAGTTGAGTTCTGTTAAAAAAAGTACAGGATATAATTTATCGCAAACAGATTCACTCGTAAAAGATAAAAAACTGCATCGATTCTGTGAAGCCTCGAAATTAATTAATTGATAATTAATTAAATGTACCAACCACGCAGAAATATATAAGTCAACGCTTCACTTTTTTTTCGAAAAACCTGGCTCTGGATTTGATCAACATTTTTGCGAGGCTTCTTTTAATATTAGTTTAGTAATAAACGTCACATAGTAAAATACATAAAAGTCGTATTTGTGGCGCTGACAAAAAAGTCAACTTTCTCTCACGAACGAGCCTAAGCACAATTTGATTAGCAACTCTGCTCGCTCGATTTCAGCCTTTTTTTTCGGTATTTATAGTTTTTTTTATCGGTATCTATATTTTTTATCGACAAATATTTTTATCAATAATCGCAATTTTACTCGGTACTCGTATTTTTACTCGGTATTTGTATATATTTATATTTTATAGCAGTATTTATAGTTCATTCGTATTAGGTGCGGAAAAATAATTTTTCTATCCGAACGTTCCTAACGGTTTTCTTAATTCTTAGACTATGCAATTTCACTCACATCGAAGAATGAAAAAAAAAAAAAAAAAAAAACTAAAGGAAATAAAACTCGGCGATTGATTTTCCAAGTCCTGAGAATATTAACAAATTTAATTCACTTGCGAAACGTACTTTTCACGTGTTTATTGCACTCGAGTTCTAAAGCTTGAGTCAAGTTAATCTAAAGTTTGTTTCTAATTTAACAAAAATTCATTAGACGTTATTCAGAACTTGATTTCAGAGTGATTAAATTAAACTTGGGCGAAATTTTCAACCTCTACTAATTTCTTACTATGCCAGGGAATAACACCAGCGAGTTTTCAAACGAGACTTTGTACATTAATTACAGCCTTGAGGTTCGTTGACCTAAATTCAAAAATATACTGGAAAAATTATTTCTACGGGCTGGTTTCTGATTGTAGACTCGAGATTTTGCAAAAGCATAGCAGTTTCTGATGATATGCTTAAAAGTCGTTCAAGTTGCAATTTTTTTTCGATCTACTCTGGAAAATCTGGAGAAAATAGATTCTAGAGAATTTAGAGTCTGACTTGGTTTTAGAGATGAGTGAAAAATTGTAAGTTCGACAACTGGAAAGAGGCCTAGTGAATTGACTATGAAATAATTTTATTAACGTATTGTAAAAATCAGAATCTAAATGCGACCAGAGAAGCGACACGGCTGCGAGTATTGACGCGCAGAACGTTAACCGTCGACGTAAATAAATATTGGGACACGTGTATAGTAACAATAGTAGAATACAGTGGTTTTTGTTTCACGTACGTTAGCTTTTTTTTTATCAAGTTCTGCATCAACAGATCATGCCAGATAACTGTACGTGTCCTTCTGACCTTCCGTCCGCTCCAGATACTCCTTTTCTATTAAAATATCTATACATTTCTGAAAGAAAGAGAAATCTCTGTAGTTTGGAAAATTCAAGTCAGAATTGAATTGAGGTAGATTGTATTACTAAAAATTAAATATAAAATTAAACGTAAGATTTACCTTAATTACGTGCACTCTCGGTTTGAACCTGGTACTCAGTTGGTTCAGAACTTCAGCAACAAGTTGCTGATGTTTGAGAACCTTTCTCATTTTCATGATTCTCACTATCGCCGCTTGAATTAATAATTTCCTGTCTTCCTCAATATGCTTATGTGTCGTCTCCTGCTCAACTTTCAGTTCAGTTTTCATCGGGATGTTGATGTTTACCCTGAGCTTTTTGCTGCAAATATAAAAAAAATAAATGTCTTACCGCTCTTTTACAATTCTAATTTTTCAATTCGAAATATTGTTATTCTCACTTTTTGTAACCCGTGTAAAGTTCGGCGGACGACGATGGCGAGAGTTCGGCTTCATCTTCCGTGGACGAGATTAACAATTTTGCTTTCAAAAGAATCTGCATCACCTGGAAAAATCAATTTAATAAAATGTAATAAATAATACTAGTCAAATTAAATTTCAAGCTTACCTGGATTAAAAAGTCCATTTTGATTTGAGTAGACTCGTGCAATTGCTGTATCGTCCACGAAGTAGAAACATTATACTGCAGTAAAACCGCCATCTGAAAAGTGGAGGCTTGCAATGTATACCTATTCTTAAAACAATTTGTGTGTAGCTCGCCTTTGGACATGTTATACAGCCAATTTAATTTTCTTCCACTATGCTGTGAACTGTAGAATGTAGTAAACCTATGTACAGACCTTTCCAACTGAAAATCAAAGACCATTTACTAGAAAAAGCAAACTTATTAAATGAAAAATCAATTTAAAAAGTGAGAAATTCACCTCAGTTGGCAAGGAAAATGCGAAAGACTGTTGAAACGGCCAGGAGCCAGAAGAAAGCACTTGAATGCTGAAATCAATATCCAGCGGCTCAGCCGAATTCGTCAAGTGCCTGCGGAATTGTTCATTCAAGTCTTTTGAAACTCCAATGTCCTGGAACATTCGCTGCAGCTTTGAGGTGTATTCAAAGCCACAAGCTTGTTTCAATTTCGAGATCATTGAAGCTTCAGCGTCATCACTTGCAGACATGTGCTGCACCAATCGTTTTGCCAGCATTTTGCTGTAAAACTTTTGGAACACGTCTTTATCCTCTATATATTTAAAGACTACCATCTGCAAAAAGAAACAAGTCCACGTAAGAAAAAACTAACTATGGTAGATTTCCCATACATGTATTGGAAGTAATTAACCCATACACGTATTGAAATTTTTCCATACATTCGTATGGGAAAATAGTCACAACGTGTATGGGACTTTTCCCATACCAGGTTAGTATTTTTCCCATACTTGGATATGGGAAAATAGTCATAACGTTTACGGGACTTTTCCCATGCCAGGTTAGTATTTTTCCCATACTTGGCTATGGGAAAAATGTCAATTGTCTGATACATTGGTTGTATTTTTCCCATACTACGAATAAATACAACAATTAAATTATTTTCTTTAAATTGTAAAATATTTTATTGAAAGCATCTGAAACTATACTTATGCTACATTGAAAGTCCCTTAAGAAGTATAAAAAAGCGTAGTAATAATTAAAATGTAGAGTAAACTATAAAATAAGATAATATGTATATAAAATTATTATTATTAATTATTCAACATTTGTTTCGTTATCGAAAGTCTACTTCTTCTCCTGTACGGTCCATCAACTTTTGTACTTGAGGATTGACCTATGCTGATTTCTCTTCTTCTTTCCTCTTTTGTGTCCACCCTTAGAGCTGATTTTTTTAAAAACCCTGCAAATGTTACAAAAAGAATTATTACTTTTGCAAATTACGCAAAATTAAAATGGTTGAGTTTGAATGAACTCACCGTTGGATGAACTCTAAAGTTTTACTGCTTTTCTCTCCTTACTTGTAGCCGAATGCGTAATAGGATAAGGAGCACAAAAACCCTTTCAAAATGCTCCTAGGTTCCAAAATTCTATCTCCCTCAGCGAAAACTTCACACTTGGCATTCTCATCAAACACAGACTGTCCTGCAATAAGTTTAAATTATACGTACCGAAGAAAAGGTATGCAAATAAAAAGAAATAAAAAATAACTAAGTTGACTTAATACAACAAAGTTTAAGTGATAAAGACTAACCTATAATAATTAGAACGGGTTTGTCTCTGCTCCCCGCATCCAACACTTTCGCCATTGATGTGTCCTGTAAAAAAAACAAATCCATAAATGTTAGTTATCATTTACAACATTAGTTTTAAAAAATGGTGACAAATGTACGCGAAGGTTACATAAATATAACATTTACGTTGCAGCAACGCTTGCTACAACTTATGTACCTAACAGTTATATACAAAATCAACTTACCACGTATTTCTAGATTTTTCCCTCTCCTGTTGCTTCCTTCTTCTCTTTGTACGAAATGTCTAGTTGCACTGAACCTTATTGCACTCACAATACTTCACTGTTTTACTGCTACAACTCGAAAATGTTTCACAAGTGTATACTGAAACTATTCTGAATTAGACGCTTGACGCCATGATTGTATTATACTCTGCTTCAATAGGCTCCGCATTCTGCAGCCCGCGCATCAAAGTTCCATACATGACTGGAAGTTTTTCTATACCAGAGTATGAGATCCTCGACGTGTATGGGAAAGTTACAAGTGAGCAACGGATAATTTCCATGCTTATATGGGATATTCAAAAGTATGGGGAAAATGCCATACTTTCGTATGGGAAAATTACGATTATTTTTTACAGTGTATATCAGAATTATTTCCTTCCTCTAGAGGAGATAGAGTTTTCAAGTCTGAAGGAATGTGGTTAATGGATACCAACTTACCACTTGATTAAGAGTATCCTCAAGTTCTGCTTCCTCGGGATTCTTACTACTCTTCTTCAAAAGTAGATCACAGTATTTTGCCAATAGTTCTGGCGATTTGCTACTACTGTTGGCTGCTCTCGTCACTGAGTTACTATTTATGAATCGACCACAGGCTTTGTCGAGTGCAGCCACAAAGCCACTGTCGTTATTGAAAGCGTCGAGGACTAAAGCGTTGTATTTTTTGTGGACCACCAAAATCGTATTCACGTACATCTTTGGATCCTAAAAAGTATAGATATCAATACATTAATTAAACCTAAGAGTCTAGAAACCCTTCTAAGTCTGAATAGAATTTAATTTAATTAATAATTAAAAGCTAGGATATTTTTTTCTAAATATAGAACTTGTTACATTTCCAGCAGTGTCTCCGCACTTATCGATGGCAGCCAAGCCCTGATTTGCAATGTGGCTTTCCAGGAGATTTCTCAATTCACCAAGGCCATTTGGTATTCTCGCCACGAGTTGATACATCCTTCCCAAATCAGTGTTCTTATCAGAATCAAGCAGATTTTGAAACTCAGAGTGAAAAATGTCCAAGTGCTTCTCGATCAAAACCCTCTCGCAGGTTTTTGCCAAACGATCTTGCGTCGTTTGATGCAAGTAAACCTGGACTCTTTTCTCTTCCTCAAGTAGCCTTTGTTCCCCCTTTTTCATATATTCAGTCACGGGATTTTGGCGCAGAAACTCGGAACTCTCTCGTGTGTAGAATCGCTCTGTATCTTCGAGGAAAAGATTTTCGAACGAGTCTTTGTAGACTGTAAGATTCTGACCTTTTGCTCCTGGATCTTCCTCGTTTAATCCCAATTCAACGTAGCAATTTATCACACCACTTACTAATCGGGTGTTGATTGTTTCTCCACTTCGCTCACGTTCTATTAACTTTAGAACTGCATTCGTCACCTGAAACAGAGCAAGTATTTTATTGATTTGCTTCAGAGAGGAATACTTAATATTTGACACTTTCAAAATAGTATAAAACAAACCTGTCTGTTCAAATGTTTGAAGAGATTGTCTCTCCATGTGACGAGGGCGAGTTGGTAAATTTCATAAATCCCTTTGCGTCCTTCTTCGCACTCTCGTCGAACCCAATGTCGATTCAGATACGCACAAACTCCATTGAGCACTTTACTACTAAACTGGTATTCTTCCCACTGTCTTGTGTAAAACTGTAGCACGTCTTCGTCCATTAAATCCACCCCATGCTAAATTAAAAAGAATAAACCTATACACAGGCCATACAAAAAATTAAACTACACAGGGATTGGTTCATTTCTTGAATTTCTTCTACTTTGGTAGTGGTCAATTCGATTTTCGGACTCACGGTCTCAATTTTATTTCCAGGGGTTAAAATAAATTCAATGGTTAATTTTCCAGATTCTTGAGGAAATTTCCAATTAAATTTCAAAAAATTAATAATTTCTACGATTAAAATTGATCAAGATCCAAGCCAAATCTATTCTCCAAACAAGTCATACTATTGCTTTTTTATTCCGAGTATTTAAAAAAAAATTATTTTGTATTCTTTTATCAGGTTATATTTTTATTAGTACATATATATTTAGATATATGCACAGATTTCAGCAATGACAAACTTGACGACACAAATCTACAACTTTACAGATAATAAAAACCTCATTTTCTTTAGAAAATTAGCATTTGCTTTTCTTTTTTTTTCGTTTTTGAACCTACAGAGGGAAGCAGTACCGAAGCCAAGGGAGGGGCAAGCAGGAAGCAGGAAGCAAATGTGCCTCCCTTATTTCTCGCCAATTCTAATCCGTGGTTCTAAAATCATTTTGCTTCCTTAGCATATTTTTCTTTTTAAATGTGAATCTAAAAATACCCTTTTTTCTAAAGGAAGATCTTAGAATGACAATAAAGATAAATACGTATCAGAATATTGAAGAAAAATTAGGGTGATTAAGTTTCTCACCTTAAGTAAATTAATAAGATAATTCCGGAGGAATTCTCGTAACCGTTTGTAGAGTTCGAGACCAACGAGTTGTGCTCCTCCAGACATTAGACCTTTTTTGCTTTTAGTGCAGGTCCTAGTTAATTGTTGGTGAACACTCGTGCAATAATTGTAAACATGAGTGTAAAGCTCGATATATCTTGGTTTCGACATGCATTGTCTGTTGTAAACTTGCTCAATTCCTTCTCGAAGATCCCCCCAGATCTGATCAAGGTCAATTTGTTTCAAGCCTGGTGGGCCACCCTGGTGGCTCCCAGCACCTCCGCCCCTATGTCCCGACATTTTACTTTTATTTTCTTCAAGACTGCCCAATTATTTCTGATTTCTGCTGCAATTCCTGTGAAAATGATCGTTTCTACATTAGTGTCTTTAACTAATCCGCTTTGTAAACAAATTTAGAACACACATCACATTATGATAGAAAAGAAATGCTCCAAAATAATTTATAATTATCTTTTTTTGTTTTAAATTGATGTAAGAATTTTTAAAGTAATATTTCGTTACAAAAATTGGCAGCATCGATGCTTTGTCTTCATAATCTATCATTCAATGCCAAGACTGATATTTCTGAGTGTGCATCTATATTTTAATAGTCAAACAGATATAAATGGAAGACGAATACAATGCCTATTTTTAGTTCTTCTTAGAACTTTTTACAAATATTTACTTTATTCACTAAAGTTCAATGCTTCGATTCTAGAATCTCATGCAATATCTTATCAGGAATCGGAACACTCCCAGATTGAATATTTGCTACGTAGACCTGCATATCAATTAAAGAGCCTTAAAACATGAATCATTGTTATATAAAATTTCTGATGAGCAATCGAAAGCAGAATTAGATAGTTTAATTATTATTAGGATCATTGTATTACATCTGTAGATATATGATACATCTGTAAACGTAATATGAATTAAAATTAATAAAATAGTGAAATATTCCGTTATTTACTCGCAGTAAAATAATTCTCAAGAATAAATAAGTAAACGTTGGGGTAAAGGAATAAAATACGGATTAATTAGACGACTTTAAAATCACTAAGAGAGGTTAAAAATCCACGCACGACCTAAAATGGATCAATTCTTTCTCGCTTTCGAGGTTAGAACCAAACTCGTAAATAAAGAATTCACTCGTTACTTTTATGGAAAGCATTCAACACACAGATGACGACGGCACTTAAAAAAAAAAGAAAAAACTTTGTCTCGGATTTCGAGACAAAGGCCACACAACATATCCAAACTTGAAAAGAAAACTCTCACTCCCAATTTTCGAAAATAATCAAGCTCTGCTTTTTCGGCACTCGTACGCTTTATTTTCCCGACAAAAACAATTTCCAGGAGATAGAAATACGTACAAGCGAAATCTTCCTCGATACCGTTAGATCGGGACGCGTGGTGGCAAATTAAGAACAAACTAATTATTTTCCGACCTTTTTCTTGGATAGTTTTTCCCCGTGGGGAAAAAGTCGGAGCTCTGAAGGCACAATTTCCCCGACAGGGTAAAACAGTCAGACTCGATTTTCCTCCGAGTGAAGAAAAGTGGTTCAGGGAAGACGATTTTTAAACCAAGACAAAATTCTGGAGATCGAGAAAACTCACCCTCAATCTGTCGACTTTCACCACCACATTACAGGCCAAATTCAATGGAAAACTCGCGGGAAGAAAAAAAAGGGTTTGGTATTCAACGCTGCCGAAATTTTGCGTTGATCCTCCCGATTTTTAGGCAGCGAAATCACGCGAAAATTGATAACAATTAGTTTGACTTGCTGCTTCAATTCTGACAGGTTAAGTCGCACTGTAGCCAACTGCTGCCAACCTCATTTTTCCAAAAAAAAATATTCATCTTGCCAAAAGAGATCAATTAATTATGTAAATAACTGGGTTAAATTCGCGAAAAAAATTAATTACAGATTATAATTAACGTATGGTTGTTTATTTGGTGACGTGAGAGGAGGGATAGCTTTTTTTAGCGTTACACTTTTCGAGGAATTGGTATCAATCATCGATAAAGAAGATTTTTGGGGTTAGAGTCGGTAGGGAAGAGAGAAATTTCTGATTAGATTGACCAATCGGAATCAATGAGTGAGAGAGCGAGTGTGCATGGTGAAACGAGACGACAATTGGTTAAGGGAGTTTCAGCGCAAAATTTTAAGTGAAGCGTGGTACATTATTCAAATGTCATTGAAATTATTTTGTCATTGACATTAATGCTTTATTATTGTCATTGAGACTCTTTCGCGTGCTCTATTTTCGGTGGATAGTTGTTGAATTATAAAAGATCACTGCTCTTAGATTAAAGACAAAAAGCTAGATTAAAAGATTGTAAAGAAAAAGATTAATGAAAGTTAATTTGAATTTCAGATTAAAATTGATATCCTTTTATTTTAGAATCAAGATGAGAACATTGTTTATTCTAAATATAAAATACAGAGAAATTGGTGAAATAGATAATCTAGTGATGAATGCTGAGAGCATCGCTGTTAACTTCGTGACTCAATTGAGTTTGCAAGTTGGACAATTTATTCTTTAAAGCTGCGATTCCCATCATCACTATATTTTCTGGTTTTAGTGCACCGCTGCTCTCGACATTGAAATAATACTTATTTGGTTTTGCTTCCCAGTTGAAAGGAGCTTCGTCTGAAAAATATAAATACGTCAGTAGACACATCATTAAATAATTAGATACACCAAGTGAAATAAATAAAATCTTACACTGATCTTCATCCAATTCGCTGTATTCTGATTTGGGCCACTCGTCAGGTTTCGGAAACAAAGTGTGCCTCATACAATTATCCGGATCGTACTCAAAACTAACTCCAGCAGTCGGATTCCACTTTGCGTGTTCTTTGCCAAAACCTTTTTTCGCGTAAGCTCTGAGCTTAAGTTCTTGGCCTTTGCGTAACTTGATGATCAGAATTTCTAAAACACATGATAATATTGCAAAAGATTAAATGTAGTACTACTAAATATAATAGTATATTGTGCGACAAGTGCGGAAAGTAGGCAGTTCCAAAACGAGTGTGAAGTGTGCAGCACGAGCCAAAGGCAAGTCGTAGGCGAGTTGAAGGTCAGGCGAAGGCGGGCCGTAAATGAGCCGACGGCGAGTGCTGTGGATCACTTCACAAGAGTCAGATCTGCCTAGTTTTTGCAAATGTCGCACACGATATTTTTTGTAATAAGTGCAAGAGATGATGTACCTATATTAGGGCGTACGCAAGTAGGCGGAAATTTCCTTAACAATAGCCTATTGTCACGGAAACATTTCCGTAAGAATAACCTATTGCTACGGAAATTTCCGTAAGAATAACCCATTGTCATGGAAAAATTCCCGTAAGAATCACCTATTCTTACTGAAATTTCCGTAACAATAGCCTATTGTCACGGAAAAATTTCCGTAAGAATAACCTATTGTCACGAAAATTTCCGTAACAATAGTCACGGAAAAATTTCCGTAAAAAACTTATTGTTACGGAAATTTCCATAACAATAGCCTATTGTCACGGAAAACTTTCCGTAAGAAAATGATATTTAGATTGATTTCACGTTTGCGGGTTAGATGCAGGTTTTCGGGTTAACCCGACAACCCGCAACCCGACCCGAACCGCATCTATTTTGCACATCCCTACATCCCTAAGTAAAAACAATGATTTCTGTAATGATTGAAAAATAAAATAGGAACCATCGGTTTCTCCGTATTCGTTCCCTTCATCTTCGCGATGTCTGGAAGTGACTGGAAGGACTCGAGCATCGCTGGATTTAAAATCTGCAGTTGATACATGGCGAGTTTGCTCTTCAGTGCATTTTACATCTAAAGTGAACTCGACACTGCAGTCAGGACAAAAATCCATGCATTGACAATCTCTTGTGTACTGAATTCGATCAACTACCTAAAAGAAGATTTCAAATCTTGTTGAAGAAAGTTATAGTGAAAATTTTATTAAAAGATTGATAAAGACATATTTATTTATTAGTCTTTATTTATTTATTTATTTATGGAAATAAGGATTCAATTTTTTAAACGTACTTCGTCACTAATTAAGGGTATCATTCCTATTCTATGAGCGAGAAATTCGTCACTCAAGACTGTAGAGTTTGCTTCAATTTGAATCCAGTCGATTGCCATTGTTGGTGTTTCAGCAATAAAAACTCGCCTCATACTGTTTGCTACACTATGGAAATCACAAATAGTCACAATTAGGTATTTTCGGTATTTTGAAAGAAAAATTTTGAGGTTAGGTTATTATTTGAGCGGATCATTCATTATTCTATATAAATTCAAAGTATATGTTTTTGAAATTCAGTTTTTACGAAACTGATAATTCTTAGAAATAAGAACAAGTATCTCTATGATTTTAAAATAAATTTAATCAATTTAATTTTAAAATTCGGAAATCTTTTGAGGTTAGCTTACCTTAATTCTGTGTCTTCGACTTGAAATTTGACATTTTCTTCAGTTAAATCTGAAATATGAACAGACGGCTGATTGGCATATGGCATTTTGTACTTTTAACCTTTTTTTATACTGAATTCAAACAATTAAAACGATTAGAACGGAACTATGCATAACAAAAACACCGAAACTTCCTCGGAACGTCAAAAAATGACGTCATAAGGTAACTGGTTGCTTATTTAATCCATACATACACAGTTACGCACACCATGTGTTCATATGTGTATGCGTAGATGTTACTGCGCCAACCTGGTACTTTTGAACACTTCTCAGGAAAAGTTTAATTGTTCCAGGTCCCACTGTATTTATTTTTAAAAAATATTTTATTATTATATTGTCGGTATCACTAATAAATTAAATACTGATAAAAATATAATGTAATTTTTTCATGAACAAAACTTGTAATATTTTAATGAACAATTAATCTTTTTTAAATATTACGTAAACAAATTTTTTAAATTACATTTTGTGAAATTCACTTTTTAAACTTTTTCTTTTGCTGAATTATTATTATCATTATTATGTATGAGCTATCATCGAAACACATTCTTCCTGTGAAGGTCATTCGTTTTTGTAGAAAATGATCAAGATTTCAGGGTTATTTCCGTATCCAAATGAATTTTGTAGAGTCTCTTACGTAAATTTCTTTTAATTCAAAAGAAATCGCGCGCAAATGCGCACTTGATTTCAACACCCAAACCGGAAGTTAAGGATTATTTCTTTTTATGTACATAAAAGATTCAAAAATAAAGAAACTTGTTCAAAAGGTTTTCATTACTTTTTGATAAATACATTTTGCAGTTTTTCACTGTTAGTAATAAATGAGAGAAATATTATTATTTATAATTTCCAAATCCAAATGATAAGCAATATAATTATTATAATTATTGACAACGAAAAGAGTAAACAAACAAATTTTTATAAAAAAAATTTTAAGAGCGTTACGTAATTTTAGAACGACCATTTATTTACCTGTAACGCAATTTTCCACTCTTAGAAGATAAAAAGATCAATAAAGATTCTTCGATATGATATTAATCAAGTGTATTGAGTTTGAAATTTTTTTTTTTAAGTGCAATCATTACAAGAGAAGTGTTTCTATTAGATATATTGAGGAAGTGAAAACTGAAAGAATAAACCCACTTCACCTTGACACTCGAATAAAATAGAACCTTGAACATTCTTTTTAATTTTCTTACTAAATTAAATCTATATAGTATAATAAAAATATGATATAATAAATAACAAAATTAATTTTAAATAATCTATAATCAATTTTTATGTTGAAATTAAAAATTGCAAGTTTCTTTTGAAATTAGAAACTTGAATATTATCTAAACTTTTTTTACCTTAATAACCTTTTTTTACCTACCTATACCTTCTTCAAAAACCAAGCACCTAAAATTCAAATATAAATATGTTTTTTTGTAAAAAATAATTTTTTTTCGCGTGTGCACCCTGTCAATTCGTTTTTTTGGATAAAATGAACAACTTTAATGTTTACTGAATTAAATAAAATTAAATATCCAAATTAAGGATGCAAAAAAATATCAAATGCATCATTAATCTATTTGTGTATCAAAGTCCTTAGACTTTTTCAGCAAAAATTTCAAGGACCTTGGCGATGGTTTTTCTCTAGTTTTTCATGATGGGTGTGCTATCAGGGTCTGCAAAGAAAAACGGCCTACGTCCCAAAGAAGTGGGGATGAGGACCAATGTTGGTATAATAGGTTAATATATATTGAAACTAACTCTAGTTCTTAGCCAGTGTTTCCTACCTCAACTTGGTGCATTGCTAACATTAGATCTCCTCGTATTCATCAAGAAAGTGCAGGGCGGAAATTAACATTTTTACCTGAAATGAACTGATATCTAAAAAAATTCTGACTTTCAAATTTTTAAAAAAATATAGAAAAATATTTTTAAATTTTGTAATCATTTTTAAGGCATAGCGTCTTCAAGATAATTTGACAAATAAAAATTCAATGTATCAACTATAAAGTTAAATTATCAATTTTTTAAAACTATTAAGATAAAAAAAATTAATTAAATAGATTCAAAATTTATATCAAGTCCAGAAATGAACGGTAAACGTCCTCACACGAACGGATTCAGTATCAAGGTGAGGATAATATTTAATTTATTTGTGATGCATTTTTTTATTTCAAATTTATAATTTTATAGAAAGATGCTGATTGAGGTAATATTGATTTATATAATTTATGTTATTTTTTTATAATAAATTTTTAAAATACATTCTGCCCTCAACACTGAATGTCCAGACCATGGACTAGATATTACTGATGTGGAAATAAAAAATGCTGACCATACACTCTATTTCTTCAGAGTTTCAATTTACTGCAATTGATCATGAATGTGACTATTTTGCTCTGTCGATATATTGAAAATCGTTCCAAGTAGTGCTGATGAAGCTTATCGAATAAGATACAGATAAACTTTTAATAGATACTATATCTTTGATATAATATATCTTTACTTGATAATTGAAAGTATGCTTAAAGAAAAAAAAATATTAAATAAAAAATGTGAACTTTTGTTAAAATGAAACTCTCAGCTATTTTGATATTCAAAATATCCATTTGTTTATTTTTTCATGTAATTTTTTTATTTTTAAATTTGAGTTTTTTTTCGTCTCCAGGATTTTAGTTTTTAATTTTCAGTAAAATGGAAATATATTTAGTGCACACACAGTCGAGTAGGACGAAAGCCACTTTCATTTGACTTTCTCGATTATTACGAGACTCGAGACCTCACACATGATCAGTCAGTCGTCAACAATATTTCCACGAATGATGACTACCTCAAGAACTTTTTCTCTCGATTATTTAAAGAGTGTATTTTAAAATAAATGAGAGTGAAATCACAATGAATTAAAGTGAATTTCAAAGAGTGCTCATTATAGTTCACAGTGTTTTAAATTATTTTTAAATCTAAATTTAATATTCTTTAAATTTCCCTAAATTATAAAAAATCAATTGATTATTGTAACTAAAATAAGTAAAATAAATTGTTAAAAATCTGGTCAAAGGAAAAATAAAATTTTTATTAACAGAAGGTATAGTAAGTTCAATGAATTTTGAAACATTAATTTTTATTTCATTGTAATTTTTGAAAAATTACAGTAAAATTATAGATTCCGAGAAAAAGGAAACAAATTAGATATCTCTCCTTGATTTTTCAACTTTCATTCAGCAAAACTGCAGTTTTTTTTGTATAACTAATTGTTTGTATTTGAGTGCGTTTCTCTTTCAGTTTCATATATTATATACGATCTTGGAATAACCAGGGTCAACGAATTTTTCATTTGCAGTTATAATTCATTATTGCAAAAGCACTGAACTCGTCTAAAGTCTCAATTATTACTTGGAAAAAAATTTTAATTTAAAAATTTAAAAATTCCTGAAAATTCTGTAATCATGGGAATTATTGGCACTCATGTCATAGAAGCTCCAGATGATTCCAAAAAGAAGGTACCACAATAAATAATAAAAAAAATATTTAAAATTGAAAAAATTGAAGTTTATTATTATCATAATAATAAGTTTGAGGAAATTCCAGGTAGTGATGGAGGTGAGAGGCTAAGCGGATAGTATATAAGATTGTTTATACTTTCTTTTTAGAATGTGGCTACGAATGTCTCGGTTCAGGCCCATCACGTGTCCAGAACAAAACGAGGTCAAGCCTGCGGTTCAGTTCAAGGGTTCAGAGGATGCACTGTTTGGCTCACAGGGTTATCGGGCGCTGGAAAAACTTCAATTGCTTTCCAGGTCGAAGATCACCTCGTTTCTCATGTAAGTTCAAATTTATTTTAATTATTATTTTCAATTCTACATTTTAATGTTTAAAACATAGTTAATTGTTATAATTTTTAGGGGATTCCCGCCTATGGTCTGGATGGAGACAACGTTAGAACTGGATTAAATCGTAATTTGGGATTCAGCAAAGAAGACCGAGAAGAAAATGTGCGAAGGGTTGCGGAAGTGGCAAAACTTTTTTCTGATGCTGGAGTAATCACTCTGTGCAGTTTTGTTTCTCCTTTTGAAGAGGATAGGCAGACTGCGAAGAGGATTCATGAAGCTGCTAATTTGCCTTTTTTTGAGATTTTTGTAGATGCTCCTCTTAGAGTCTGTGAAGCTCGAGACGTCAAAGTAAGCAAAAATAATAATTTCATAATATAAATAAAATAATGTCATTATCAGAAATGGGAAGTAACTAGTTTAAAGTACCTATAGTTACTTTAACTAGTTACTTTTTCTGGGTAACGATGATGGTAACGAAGTTACTTTTGTAAATAGATAACGAATTGGTAGCTAGTTACATTTTTTTCAGTATCGGTAGCTATAAAAATCGTTACTTTTCTCGTTACTTTCGAAATATAGAAGAGAATCTTTTTTGATTACGACAATCAATATAGTTTATTGTTATTGCTTTTGCAACGATTTTTTCATTTCGACTATTCGAATGGTGGCGACATGCATATATTTCTCACATTTCTAAAATATAAAAGTAACGAAGATCCGAACGAAATTAAGGGCCATTTTTCGATATTTTCCTATTATTCCTACAAATTTAAAATAGTTTGGCTAAATATGCAGCTGAGTATGAGAAAGTGCTGCAATATTATATAACCACCGAGTTGCAATGTCGAAATTGTGTGTCATCAAAGTTTTACGTCGACAGAAACGAAAAGAAACGTAACGAAACTTTCGTCAAGTTTCCTTCTTTTTGTTATTTTCTCTATAAAACTAAAATGCCTCATAATCTAGAGGTTCTACCTCGGTAGTTTTATAATATATCAGTACTTTCTTATATTCAACTGAATATTTCTTCAAATTATTTTGAATTTATAGAAATAATTGGAAAATATCGAAAAATGACTCTTAATTTCGTTCGGATCCGTGGAAGAAAGTAACGATAGTTACTTTTTTGGCAAAAGTAACTTAACCATCCCTGGTAATTATTCAAAATAAAATATAAATTTGTTTTTCAGGGTCTTTACAAAAGAGCCAGACAGGGGGCAATTAGAGGATTTACAGGGATAGATCAATGCTACGAGAGACCAGTGAGGCCAGACCTTGTAGTAGATACCGAAAATTTTACCCTCGAAGAATGCACTAGGTTGGTCCTAGAGCTTCTGGAAAAACGGGGAATTCTTCCCAAAATTTCCAAACCTGGAGAACCAGTTCCAGAACTCTTTGTTCCAGTAGAAAGATTGGCTGCTGCCAGGGAGGAAGCTGAAACTCTGGAATCTGTTGAGGTCAACGAGGTCGACGTTCAGTGGATTCAAGTTCTTGCGGAAGGTTGGGCTGCTCCTTTAAAAGGTTTCATGAGAGAGGAACAATTTCTACAGGTACTGAGTAGTTTCCTTAAAAAAGAAAGAACATAAATAAAGTTATAGGACAAAAACAAGTAAAAATTACCAAATTTTTTAGTGCCAGCACTTCAATTTTTTAAGCATGGATGGAGCAGTGGTAAACCAATCAATTCCAATCGTCCTAGCTGTAAACACCGACAATAAAGATCGTCTCCAATATTCGGCGTCAATAGCCCTTCGACATAAAGGAAAAGTCTTGGCAATTATGAGAAACCCTGAATTTTACCATCATCGTAAGGAGGAAAGATGTTCAAGACAATTTGGAACGAATAATTCTCGACATCCTTATATTAAAATGATATACGATTCTGGAGATTGGCTGATGGGAGGTGAGCTTGAGGTTTTGGAAAGAATTCGATGGAATGATGGATTAGATCAGTACAGATTGACTCCCAACGAAATCCGAGTCAAGTGCAGAGAAGCTGAAGCTGATGCTATTTTTGCCTTCCAACTCAGAAATCCTATTCATAATGGCCATGCTCTGCTCATGCAGGTGACAATTTTTCTCATCTTCAACGTTCAATTTTATTTGAATCTTATCTGCAATCTTTCTTATTTAATTCAGAAGTTTTAATTCAATCTAAAAGGATACGAGGAAACGTCTTCTGGAGGAAAGAGGATTCAAAAAGCCAGTTTTGCTCCTGCATCCTCTGGGTGGCTGGACCAAAGATGACGATGTTCCTCTTCAAGTTAGAATTCAGCAGCATCAGGCAGTTTTAGAAGAAGGAGTTTTACATCCTGATACTCTTCTGGCTATTTTTCCCAGCCCAATGATGTATGCTGGACCTACGGAGGTCTGTAAAATTCCAGGAATCATGCTTTATTAAAAGAAATTTAGAATGAATTAATTTATAAAATAAAATTATTACAGGTTCAGTGGCACGCCAAGGCAAGAATGAATGCAGGAGCGAATTTTTATATCGTTGGTCGAGATCCTGCAGGAATGCCTCACCCAGAAAAATCTTCAGTTCCCGATGGAAATCTTTATGATGCCACTCATGGAGCCAGAGTTTTGTCGATGGCTCCAGGACTCCAGAAGCTCGAAATAATTCCTTTCAAAGTCGCAGCATACGATACAAAGTCTAAGAAAATGGCTTTTTTCGATCCTAACCGAAAAGCCGATTTCGATTTTATCTCGGGCACCAGAATGCGAGGTATAGGAATTGAATACATTATGTTTTAATTCATCTTTATATTGATAATAATTATATGAATTTGAATATGTTTCAGGTTTGGCAAGGTCTGGTGAGAATCCACCTGAAGGATTTATGTCTCCCAGAGCATGGAAGATTTTATCTGGTTATTATCAAAACACAAATAATGGGATTAAGCATTGACGCAATTTATATTATCAGCTTTATATATGATTAAAAAAAACGCCGCACGAATTACAAATAATTTATTACGAACCAAGACTTGAATCAAGATTGTACATTGTAGATGACTAAGAAATAATTCAACTCGAAAATAATTCTTGTTTGCAGCACCTCTGTCTCGTAGTTTACAATTAAATATTATCTCTCACTTGTTTAATTTTTATTTTATTGCACCAAACTTATGACACAAGGGTTTTGAACTTAAATAGCTTAGTCGACAGTCGAATGATGAAAGAGCGGCGGCAGATCTGCTACTTTCCTCCCTGAGAATCTCTCACTAGTCTGGAAGATCTGGAATAGAATTTTCGTCCGGGTACAAATCTAGTTTTCAGACTAGATCCTTCCAACTTCGAGCGATCAGCCTTTCATTTTTTTTCTTTTCTTTTTGGTAATCAAAATTCACTTAAGAGATGTTTAAATTTAAAATTGAGACGCTCGTATTTCTCAGGATCTTTTCTGACTTGAAAAGCCTTTTTATTATTTTAAAAAGTAAATTCTAAAGCATGCCGAGATCCGCTACGTCATGCTAAGCGTTGGTGTCGTTTTTTTCTAAAGAAAATAAGAGCTTGTGGTTTTATAATATTACAAAACCTATTTCAGTAATCAATCATGCATTCAATGGTAATCGTGCGCCGTTTCTAGATATGGTGGTTGCTCGCAATCTAAATCTAATGACACTTGAACTAAAATTAAATTATAGTACAAAAATTATAATAGAGTTGAGTTCCTATAATGTAAATACTTGAGACATTTTTTAAACTATTAACTCGCCAACTATTGTGCTTTCAAAAAATGGATTCCATCATGCATTCACAAAACTAGCTGCATTTTTCAAAGCAATTAAAGCTCTCTACTTAGGAAATAAAAATCTTCGAGACTAAAATAAAGTGATTTTTAAAAAAGTAAGAAACTTACAACGCGTTTCAATTATAGTCACGAGAAAAAAGTATGAATCTAAATCTAAACAAGCTAATCTAAACTAATTTGTCGAAGTGCAAGTCGAAAGCGGGATCAGGAGGCGATGCACGAAACTGCTCGTCTACCTTCCTCTTCAGAATCCGAAATTCGCGTTGTCTGGAGGGAACTCTGTTTCGAGAGAGTCCTGCCGAGACCCCTTGGCCTTGGGGGTGGCGACTGCTTATTCCAAATGGCTTCCAGCTGATCAAAATGCTGGGATTGAGCAAGGGCGGCCTGTTCTGGCCCTAGTCCGGACTGCGAGCCAGTCAATCCGGCTTTACTTATTTCCTCCATCGAAGCACTCACGCTAAATCTTCTCTTCAATCTTTCCTCCACTGCTGCTCCGATGAATCCTGAAAAATAAATTAAGCAGATATGTTTTTAGTTTTATAATAAATTTTTGTCGGAGATTTTTCCATTAAATCCAGCTGAAATCTACCTGAAGTGAGATGTGCGTACTTCTTCTGCCAAGTGTAAGTATCCAAGGAAACTTCCTTCTTCAGCAATCTTCTGGCAGGACGTTTAGGACCTGGAGGTCTTAAATCTCTCGGAGCAACATAGGAAGGAAGTTTAACATACTGAGCAGGTGTATTGTGTAGACAGAGAATGGGCATGCACTTGTGCTCCAAAAGATAGAGACCCAGTCTAGAGCAATCTGTGGACATCTCGACTCCCAAAACTGGAACATGGAGCATGATCGAGCTCAAGGCGGTGCCTTTTTTTGTGTCCCAGACTATAAGGCTCTTGTCCTCGCTTCCGGAAGCTGCGAGAGTTCCATCTCCTGATAATCTCACACTCGTTACGTAGCCCAAATGTCCCGAGAGGGTATGTAAATCTGCTCCAGTATTGATGTCCCAGACTATTAAGTTTGCATCCCTAGAGCCGGAGACTACGATACACTTGTCTAAAACTGCAACAGCGACGCAGGTCACGTGATCTGTGTGGCCGACTAAAACCTGTGATAATTTTCCTTCAGCCAGTTGCCAAACTTTGAGACTCATATCTCTTGATCCAGTGATTAGAGACTGAGAATCTGGAGTGGCGACCAAACAAGTGATATCTTGCGAATGGGAAACTTGATGCTTTTCTTCTGGCCCTGCACCCAGACCGATTATCTGCACCTGATTGTCGCCATTTCCACAAACTGCATATCTTAAATAAATAATAT
>JBAGKK010481179.1:0-17009 GCA_037177015.1 Euceroptres primus
CGGAGCGCGAAGCGCGACGTTCAATAATATCGGAGCGCGTAGCGCGACGATCAATAGCATCGGAGCGCGAAGCGCGATGAGTATTTTGGATCGGAGCGCGAAGCGCGACGGCTACTCCGCGCGTCCTAGGCGCGCTCAAACTTGCGAGCGAAGCTCGCAATGAGAATGCGCCCACGTCCCCGAAGGGGGCCAGGCAGATTTTTTTGATAGATTTGACAGTTCTTGAATAATCCACACTTTCTGTTTACATGAGGATTCAAAGAGTCTTTTCTGAAGAGCAAGGCTAAAATTACAATGATACAGGGTCCATAACTCACAAGGACATCCACTATCGATAAAAGATCGACCCTATTCGTTTTCCAGATCGAGAGATCGGTTCAGTTCCCTTACAGAGAAGACATCTTCCTTCGCACGATTCATTGACAACACAACAATCAGGATACATTGCGAATACAGGGAATAGGTAAATTGACTGGAACGTATGTTAACTTTTTTCGCAGGTTGGTTAGGTATGAATCAAGCTTAGTTTCTTGGCTGGACAGCTGGTCGGTTAGGCTGAAAGCACCAATGAGGGCGAAACATGGAGACAGTATCGAGAAGATGAAAAAGGAAAACTGTAATACTGAGCTAGGAGCGCAGCGCGCCTTACAGTAGGAAAAAATCGGATCTCTGGACAAATCAATTTTCAGCCCACAATTTTTAACCGATTTCCAATTTTTTTTTCAATCGAAAGTACATGAAATTTCGCATCGTTATAACACAGTACATTTTCAAAAAAGGCTTTCAAAAATGTTTCATTTAACAAATAAAATGAAAAAATTTTTTGTCTTTTCATGGCTGCCATTCGGTCAAAAAATTTTTGATTTAGCCAATAATTATTAGAATCAAAGCAGAAACTCTTTAAAAATGACGTTCACTAGCGTCAGATGAAATGGAAAATGTTTTGGAATTGTCATAAACAAATTAGTGGACAATAGCTGTGGCTTCATAATTCAAGATACTTAAATGCTTGAAACGTATATTTTGGGCAGGAATGGATGTAAAATAATGTTTACTTCACGTGGGAAGAAGATAAACATCAATTCTCAAATGTTTATAACGAATTTATAAAACAAATACTTAATTTGACCATTGTTCAAATGATAGATTTCGTTTTTTCAGGAGAATCAGCTACAAGTATCTTGCTAATGGTACTGCGCTGTAACAGTTTACTGTTAAACGACAATTACACATTATTTAAACAAATTTAATTAATAAATACATAATTTGACCATTTTTCAGTAGACAGATTTCGTTTTTTTTAGCCAATCAACGATAAATTTCTTGCCGATGGCCTTTCGTTGTAATATTTTGCTTTTAGTCAACAATCATTTATTATTTAAACAAATTTAATTAATAAATTTATAATTTGCTCATTTTCTAGTAAATAGATTTCATTTTTTCGCAAAATGAACAATGAGGACATCACCAATGGTTCCTCGCTGAAAAACTTGACTGTTGAACAACAATTGAAGACATGAGAATGACAACTCGGTAAAGACCATTTGAAGCTGTCCCCTAAATTAGGTTATTTTAACTATTACTTGGGGGGGGGGGGAGGCAACTTCAAATGGTCTTTAACGAGTTGTCATTCTCATGTCTTTAATTGCATATTTTTTAAACAAATTCATAATTTGATCATTTTGCAGTACAAAGATTTCGTTTTTTTTTCAGTCAAATAAATTAAAAAGTTTCTTGCCTTTTACTGTTATATTTTGCTTTTAGACATCAATTGTTCATTAACAAAAAAATTTAAGTGACAAATTCATAATTTAAGCATTTTTCAATGGAAAGATTTTTTTTTTTAGTAGAATACTAAATACTGAATACTGAAAGAATTTTTCTAATGTTCCCATTAAGGATACTTATCTCTTATACTATTTATTGTTTAAACTAATTTCGTTTAACAAGTCCACAATTTGACTATCTTCTAGAAGATACATTTATTTTTAATCAACTGCAATGTCTTTCGCCAATTTCTCTTTCCTCTGATACTTTGGCAGATTACAAAAAAAAATCTGTAAATAATTATCTGTCGAGAAAGGATCAAGGAGTTCCCTTGCTTCTGGATCTGGAAGCATCGGTTCTGCAGTTTTTGGGAATTGGTTCCTCAAGCTTCCTAAATAAAGGTCGGCGGAAACTAGCAAAAAATTAAGTAAGTCTTTGTTTATGTTGATTAGAAAAATTCTTTTCGTTGTTTTGACTGAAAGAAATGAAATCTTTCGACTGCAAAATGGTCAAATTATGTATTCGTTTATGTTTGATTACAAAATGTACAATTGTCATCCATCGGTAAAGTTTTTCAGTGAAGAACCATTGGTGAGTTCCTTGTTGTTGATTTTGCTGAAAAAACGAAATCCATCTATTGAAAAATGCTTAAATTATGAATTTGTTACTTAAATTTTTTGGTAATGAACAATTGACGTCTAAAAGCAAAATATAATAGTAAAAGGGAAGAAATTTGAAATTGAGTTGACTGAAAAAAAGCGAAAGCTTTCTACTGCAAAATGGTCAAATTATGAATGTGTTTATTAAATTTGTTTAAAAAATACACAATTGTTGCCCAATAGTCAAGTTTTCCAGCGAGGAACCATTGGTGATGTCCTTGTTGTTCATTTTGACAAAAAAACGAAATCTATCTACTAAAAAATGGTTAAATTATGAATTTGTTAATTAAATTTGTTTAAATAATAAATTATTGTTGACTAGAAGCTAAATATTACAGCGAAAGGCCATCGGCAAGAAATTTGACGATGATTTGGCTGAAAAAGCGAAATCTGTCTACTGAAAAATGGTCAAATTATGTATTTATTAGTTAAATTTGTTTAAATAATGTAAATTGTTATTTAAAAGCATAGTATTACAGCGGAGTACCATTGGCATGATACTTGTAGTTGATTCTGCTGAGAAAACGAAATCTATCTATTGAAAAATGGTCAAATTACATATTTGTTTATAAATCTGTTATAAACAATTGAGAATTGATGTTTAACTTCTTTCCACATGAAGTCAACACTAATTCGTTTAAAACAATTCGAAAATATAGTCTATATATCTGATGCTCATGGACGTCATTTCTAAAGATTTTGTGCTTTGATTTTAATAATTGTCGACTAAATCAAAAAAATGTTGACAAAATGGCGGCCATGAAAAGACAACATTTTTTTTCATTTTACTTGTTAAATGAAAAAATTTTAAGAACCATTTTTGGAAATGTCCTTCGTTGTAACGATGCAGAATTTCATACACTTTTGTTTGAACAAAAAATTGGAAATCGTTTAAAAATTTTGTGCTGAAAATTGATTTGTCCAGAGGCCCGATTTTTCCCTACTGTGCGCTTCCTTTTCACATTTTATTCATTACTATACTAGGGCGTCCTAAAAAAACAAAAGTTTATTTGATCTCGAATACCCGCTAAAAAGCTACCATCTAGTGAAAAAAACAATTGTGTTTTTTCTTAAATTTTTTGTTGAAATCGTTTACAACTATTTTAAGTGCGTTAAATCACACCTAAACGAAAAAGATTCTTATTTTTTTTTAAAGACCCTAATTGAATGCAGTTTCGGCCTAAAAATCTTAAATTGACATAAAGAAACAAGTCAAATTGAAACTCTTTTGATGAAGCCAAAATTGCATTCAATTAGTACTAATGGGATTTTATTGTTGATTATGGTTGCCTGCCATTCCACAAACATTTTTAGATGAAAATTAATCGGCCTGGCCTTTTTGGAAAAAAGTCGATTTTTTTTTGTTTTTAATTGAAATGCTAAAATTTCCCTAAGAAGATATAGTAAATGTTGTCTAAAATTTTTTTCATCCGATTTTTTTATTGATTATGGTTCTCTGCCATTCCACGAACATTTTAGGACGACAATAATTAAAATAAGCGGTCAGGCCCCTTTTGAAAAAAGTCAATTTTTTGTTTAATTAATGAAAAATACAAAAAATGTATACAACCATAAAAAATGTTATGTTTTTGAGGATAATTGTTGTATTTTGCATTAATTAAACGTAAAAATCGACTATTTTAAAACGGGTCGGACTGATTATTTTTATTTTCATCTTAAAATGTTCGTGGGATGGCAGAGAACTATAAACAACAAAATTCGGTGAAAAAAAATGTTAGAGGATGTGGATGTAAAAAAATATATAAAAATCGACTTTTCCCAAAAAGGGCAGGACCGATTATTTTAATTTTCATCTTAAAATTATTGTGGGATGGCAAACAATCATAATCAGCTATTAAATCTTATTAGCATTCAATTTTGGTTTAGATATGGTTCAGCCGCACTATGCCTTGAAACAGTTCTAAACGTTTTCCCAAGCGTTTTCCAAAAAATTGCAAAAAACTACACAATTGAGGGGCGTTTTGGCAAAACAGCCTAACTCGAGGAAATCAAATTTTTCGGAAGAAACAAAAAACGTTCCCAAAATTTTATTTTTGAATTTAATAACTAAACAAAAATCCACTCCCGAGATATCGTGAAGCTTAATTGAATCTCGAAAAGAGTTTTTAAAAATCTTGATCCTGCTTCTAGAAAAAAGGTTCAAAGTTCAAAAAATTTCATAGCCTAACTCAATCTTTCGGAACAATTTTTTTCTCCTTTTTTCAACTGTGTAATCAAGAATAATTTTTTAAAAGTAATAATCTCTAAGAATATCAGTTAATCTATACTTAGGAATCAATAAACTACTCATAATTAATTCTTGTATTTAATTAATTACTTAATTCAAAGAAATCTGACACACAAGTCATGACAAGGAAATTACATAATCATTGTAAAGAAAATGCGCTTGTAATTATTAAATGTGAGATAGGTACTTTTCGCATAACAATTTTTTTTAAAACCAGCTTCCAAATTTTTTTACAGCAAACCGTTTCACTGGGAAATGTATTTCTAATTTAGAGAATTTTTTAGCAAAAAATTGTTTTTTCACTACATGGAAGCTTTTTAGAGGGTGTCATTCGAAATCAAAGATGCTTTTGTTTTTTCAGAATGCCCTATTAATACACCTTAAAAATTCTTAAGGTATCTATATTACACACTGAAACACATATTAAACTTTTTTGTTAAAAAAAAATTTGCCCAATTCACTGGGGAGTGACTGCTTTCAATTTAAAAGTGCTGAAGAACCGGAAACAGTCGGAGCTTTCAATTTTTCCTCCTTCTTTCATTTGTCCCTTGTAGACGTAATGATTAACATCTAATCGTTTTCCCAAGTAGCGAAGTCGACGTTTGATCCTTCGTTTAACACGTAAAGCTGGTTTTAGTTCATTATTTTCACGGGCTTTCGGCATTTAGTCGAAAGTGTTTCGACGACGAAGGGGGATTAAAATTACGGCCTTGCATCAGACGAAGAGTTAAACGTCGAATTACAATTAGCGACTGAGTGGCTTGCAACCTGCTTCGCAATCAACCTAAGGACCAAACTTGGATCCGCTGATTCTTTACTTGCCACGGATTCTTCTCTCATTTACCGGCGCGGCGCGGGAAGTATTCCCGGAGAAACTTTCAAAGGTGAGGAACAAGATTGTTGCGAGAATAATGAAGAATCGGTTAAAACGTTGATTCATTTATGTTTCAATTCCCAGTCTTCGTTAGCAGATAATAAGAGAAGAGCGCGAGAGGAGCAGCGAGTTTTCGTTTTTACGATATTTTTCCCCAGGTGGATTTCTCAATTCGAGGAATAATAGTTTCATGAAGACAGCAATCATTCTTTTCTTGCCCACGCGACTAAAATATCTTTGGTTTTCAACATCTAACAATATGTTTCAATGACTAATATCCTAAGTAATTGTCTTGACTTGTATAATGCACAGCCTACAAGTAATTCTTTGAGAGAATTCAGCCTTGATGTTTTTATCGGATGGATCTGGTGTAGGATGATTAGAGATCCTGTAAGATACCTTATTTGGAAGACAAGATTTAAGCCTTAATCGCTTGATTATCTTTTATCAACCCACTCCTAATACCGTTTTTACAATTATCAAGGATTGTCCTGGATATCAAATTTTCTTTTGCCAGATCTTCATTTATAACAAACGTCCGCATTCTTTTTTTCTATATGGTATCATGATCCAAGTAATCTTACGAGTTCGTTTCGAATGCAGAGGACGAAATTAACTCGAAATCAGAGATTCGTACTTGCTTCGACGAAGCGATAAAGACGGATGTGTAAGGATGCAAGAGCGGTAGGACTTTTAGCCCCGCTTTTAGCAGTAGCGACAAAGACGGCAGCCGTCCGTCAGAAATCTACTGCCCCGTCTTAGCGCCGCCTCTTTCCAAGTTTGTATTCGCGCGAATGCGTGCGACTACTAGGAATCACTATTTGATATCCTGCACACGTAAACCGAAGTACTGGAAGAATTCTCGACAATGCAGACGAGCAGTCAGAGGAAGAAGGAAGAACTGGACAAGGAAAGACATGACAAAGACAACCAGAGACAGGTCTGTGGTCTAAACCAAACAAGAAACCTAGACCTTGACGATCTCAAGAAAATGACACTATCTCTCCGAGTTAAATGCCCACATAAATTTTTCTCGCACTCTCATATCCTGGATTTCAGAATACATGATGAACTTATTCAAACTAATTAGAGCTAAGGTAGCTGCTCCAATTCCTTATCATGTACTAATTCCTGATCACTGAACTTTTACGGATTATATTCGGAAAAATCAATTGAAATTGGTATAGGTAATTTTTTATAAATATTGAACAACTTATACTTTTTTGATTCCAATTAAAACAGAAGCTATTAAGGTTACGTTAATATCATAAAATTATTTTTTCGTCATTTCGGCATTTTAATAATAATAATAATAATGTTTAATAATGTACTATTAAAAGTGAGTCGAATTCAAAGATTGCGGACAAGATTTCTTTAAGGGCAGCACCAAGGAGAAGTCATTACTTATTTTCGGCTTTTTCGGGTATAAAGTCATCATACTACAAAAAATGTCAAATTTTGAAAAAAATATACAGTACCAGTCACGAATATGAGACCACTTCACTCGCATCACGTCAGAAAAGAATTCTTGTCTTTTACATTTACATAATTACTCGGGAAGAAAATGCGACTGTAACTTTTGTCAAAAATCATTAAAAAGATTAAGAAATTTCGCGTCGAAAGAGCCATTTGTGAACAACCTTAAAACATTTTTAGTCCAGATATAATTTAAGAAAACTAGAATGAAATAATGTGTTAGGTGACACATTTTCGACCCTTTCTCAATTCTTAGAAAAATGTAGAAATGATTTAAGAGAGTTTTGAAAAAATGTATGAAGGTGCTTTAAAATATAAGCTTCAAAATGAGACCTAGAAACTTCAAATATTTTTACTAATTGTTTAGTAATAAACACAAATGTGCCATCATATTTTTATTCTTACGCGACTCCATGAACATGTAGTGAAAGCGAGCAAAGGCTTGATCGTCACATGTTAGAACTTGAAGCAGGACCGTCTTGGACATAAAAAGATTTTAGGAACAAGGGGCACCTTTCTTGTTTCTCGCTATGAGTTTAAAATTTTATTAAATTGCAATTAGTTATTTATTAAAATTAATTAATAATTTTGATTTTATATCATGATTCAATGATTCGTTAATTCTTTTTCACTTGAGTTAACTTCAATTTGGTTTCCAATAAAAATTTGATTTGGGACAAAAACTTATTTAAAATTTCAATATTTCTTGATCAAAATATTCATTCATGTATCAAATATATTATTTATTATCAAATTTCAAATTAACAAACATAATGTGTTTTTAAAATGCATTATACTCTACATATTTTACAAAATCGAATCAATAGATTAATTTATGTAATGATTGTTAGTTTAATTTCAATTGTTAAATTAAATTAAATTTAATTTAAATTAAATTAGGTAAATTTAAATTTAAATTTCAGTAACATTTAATAAATTAAATTACTGGAACGTGAAATACAACATAAACAGTGTAATGCGCTTTAAACAAACATTAAGCCGATAAAACTAAAGATCGATGAAAAAATTATCTAGGTCGACCTAGTTTTCTGACTTCTCAATGTATTTTTAGAATAAATTATATTTAATAATGAAATTTTGAAATTTTAAATATATTTTTGCCGAAATTCAAAGTTTTATTGTCTTTAAAGAACCGGAAAGTTAAGTTAGGTAATTTTCATTTCATGTTTGAGCCCTTTTCTGCAAAAAATTATAATTTTTCTTTGCATAAAGTGGTTCATTGAGAAGTGTAAATTCTTAATCAAAGAACAGTTTTATAAAGCATCAGATTAAAGTTACCTCAAATAAAAAAGAATTAATGAATAATTGCATCATGATATAAAATCAAAATTATTAATTAATTCTAATAAATAAATACACTCGAATCCCGGTTTAATATTTCCCGATTTACGATGTTCCTAGAATTTCGTTCGGTGGCACACCGTATTTGGGCGGATCGGAGGGTAGAGAGGGATTACGGTCGACGAGTATTAGTCAAGCAGTACCGCAGCAACAGATCAAATGCAGTATCAATTCGCCTTTTACATTTACTTTTGAAAACACGTTAAAAATGATTTTTTAATTAATTTTTCATCGTCATTTAAGAATTTTCATCCCTTATGGTAAAAAAATTTACATGCGTACATAATTTAGTTACATAATTCATATTATTCCTACATAATTCATATTATTCCTACTGAAAGTGGTTCGTACGGCCCTGACTGTTTGTGTTCAGAGGCGCTCAAGGACTATCCTGGTTTACGATAGGCAACGACCAAAACCAAGATTAAACCGGGATTCGAGTGTAATTGCAATTTAATAAGATTTTTACGTCATACAGAGAAATAAAAAAGGTGCCCCTTATTTCCAAAATATTTCCAAGTGTCAAAACACTTTTTGAGAGAAGGAACTTTCCTCTTTTAACTTTTTTTGTATCTCGTCTTATTTTTGCAAAAAATGCAAATTTTTATTTAAAAAAAAAAAAAACATTTTCTTTGTCCTTTCCAAGATGCGGGCACAAGATAAACTCTTTTGGAATAAATTCGCCACATTAGTACTAACTTAGAAAAAAATTAAGAAAAATAAAAACGGTTGGGTTTTTGAGAAAATTGCTTTACCAAATTTTCAGAAAAATCGCCGCCATTTAGTCAATTTTGAAAATTTTTTAATTTTTCCACGGATTTCGAAAGAGAACAAAAAGATCTTTAAGAATGAACAAGAGAAAGTCAAATATCTATATTATTTCGGAAACTACATTTAAAAAAAAATTCGATAAATTTTTGATAAACTGCGTCCATAACTTTAAAAGTTCAAACACTCATTAATAACTTTGTCATAACAACTCATAACTTTGTCGAAAAAATTAATTCATGATATCGGTGAAATACGTGTCGTTTGAAATTTTTTGAAAATATTGATGATCAGGAATTGGTAGAGTCTGTAAAAGTATGTGTCCCAATTCCTGTTTAGACTCAATAAAAACTCTAACTATAAAACATTATGTTTTTCGAATATCATTTGGCAATAATGAATCTTTCTTAAAGTTTCTAGCAACTGAAATTTTTAATTTTGTTATATATTTATTGCATTTACCAATAAACTGACTTGATTCGGAATTGCGATATGACAATTTCGAGCTGATCAGGAATGGGGACATTTGCAATTTTGCAAAAAAATCCTCACTTTTAGTCATTTTTTCTGAATTTGGTCACTTTTTCCTGTTTTTTTTTAATTTTATTAATATTTTTCGTTGAAAATTGAAATATATATATTTTTATTTCATTCTCCAATGAAACTTATTGCCATGCTGAAATATGACTCTGTCAAATTCTAAAAGTTGATCATTCGAATGGGAATACATAATACAGTCATCACAGTCACTCCCACATTCCCCCTTTTTTAAAACTTTTTTCCCCTTTACTCCTTATTATTCTCAAAATCCCCTTAAATCCGTTTATTTGAGAATTTTATTCCTTTTTCTCTTTTTTTTTTTAATTCGAAATTTCAATTAATTTTCCAAGAACTGTGGATTAGAAATAGAAACTTATGACGTTCAAAAATTCTTTTAATGTTTTAAGAAATTTTTCATAATCTAAACTCTTCCAATACATATTAAAATTTTATATATTTTTCCAAAATCACTTAAAATCCTCCAAAATCTACAAAAGTCTCCCAAAATCTTCTTAAATTCTACAAAATCTTCAAAACTTATTTGAAAGCTGTCAATATTCTTCAGAAAATTCTACACTATTCCATAGCCTTACAGAATCGTTCAAGATCCTCTAAATTCTTCTCAAATCTTCCATAATTTTTAAAAAGTTTTTCGAATCTTTTAGAATTCTGTACAACTTCCGACTTATCCATAATCTTCCAGACTGTCTCAGAATCTTCAAAAATTTTTTCAATATCTGTTTAAGTTTTTCAAAATATTATAAACTGTTCCAGATTCTTCTGAAATCTTCTAAAATATTCTGAACTCTTCAATAACCTTCTAGAATCTTCTAGAGGTTTCCAAAGTTCTCCAGAATCTACAAAAGATTCCAGAAATTTTCTCAAATCTTGTAAAATCTTCAAAACTTATCTTAAATTTCTAAAAATTCTGCAAAATGTTCAAGACTGTTCCGGTATCTTTCACAATTGACCATATTCTTCTGGATTCTTCCATAATCTTTTAGAATCTTTTAGATTCTCCTATAATAATCTTGAAAAAGCTTAAAGACTATTCTAACATTCCGCCACATTTTACAAAATATGCTAGAGTATTTCAGAATCTTCTAGAATCCTCGAGAATATTCTGAACCTTAGAATTTCCAGAAATCTGCAGAATCATTTAGAACCCTCTAAAATTTACGAAATACTCCCATAATCTTAAACAATTCTTCTAGACTGTTTTCAGAACCTCTTTAAAATTCTAAAGATTTTTTGAAAATCTAGAAAAGAAATATAGATGAGACTTTTACAAGATCATAGAATTTTATGGCAGAATTCAAAAGATTTGTGAGGATTTTAAAAGATTCTGAAACAGTGTCAAATATTTTTGACAATTATAATAGATTTTGCGGTGAATTTGTAAATTTTAGAAGATTTTAGAAGACTCTGAAAAATTCTGGATATCTCTGTAAGAGTTTCAAAGGACCTGGAAGATTTTAGAAGATCCTAGAAAAATTCTTGAGTATTTTAGATGACTTTGGAAGAATCAGCAAAACTAAAAAAAGCCTAGAAGTTTCCAAAGAATTTTGAGGGATTTCAGATGATTTAACGAATCTACCAGTATTTGGAAAATTTAAAATAGGTATTTTACAAGATTCCAGAAGGTTGTTGAAAGTTATAGAAGATTTCATGAAGGATTTTATAAAATTCTGGAGAATTCCAAAGATTTTGAAAGTCTAGAAATTTTTTTAGTATTTCTTAAACTCTAGAAAGTGATCTTAAGATTTTTTGGGGATTTTATGTAAGATTTTGGAGAATTGCAGATACTCATTTCGGAAATTTAGTTTGTTAAAAATGCCTGAATTTTTTTAGATTAAAACTTCTTAAACTTATTTTTAGTCTTATTCATTGATGTAAGGGCATATGTATTATTTGATTTGCTTTAAGAAAATAGATCTATAACCGAAAATTTGTTGGTCACTTTTTGGTCAATTTTTTAACAAAATGGTAACTTTTTCCACTTTTTTCAATATCAAACTCACTGGCAGACCTGATATATATATATATATATATATATATATATAAATATGATAATAATTTGAAAATTAATATATTGTCTTGTCTTAAATTGTCATATTGAAAACAAAAGCTTTCTGAAGATAGGGTCCAATTTGGACCTTACATTGATGATATAATCGAAGCTTAAAGTCATAAAGAAGCAATCAGGTTGGTTGATCATGACTTTGAGTGTCGCTGACAGTTTAAAGTGGACCGTTGATACTTTGTTGTAGAATGCGAAGAGCAAATCCGATTATAAAATCTCCTGACTGCTCGAATTTTGCAAGGAGGATTATCGGGTTCAGTCATACCTGTCACCCTTTCGTTACGTCTCTGACGAGCATAAGATGATTTGAAATCTTTTATGATTTAAAGGAAACGGTGTTTTATAATTTCACTTTACGTAGTGTTTTAAAATATATTGTTTCAATTTGATTATTGCAAGGATCACAGTCAGACCCCTATTTCCCTTTTTCCCCCTATTATTCTCAAAACCTTACAAAATCCTTTTATTTGAGAATTTTATTTCTTTTTCCCCTATTTTTATCCAAAGTTTCGATTGATTTTACAAGAATTGTGAGACATAGAGACTTACGACGTTTAACAAATCTTTCAGAGTTTTCTGAAATTTTCCATAATTTCATACTTTTCAAAAATGTTCTAAACTCTTCCATAATTAAGTAAAATCTTCTAGATTTTTCCAGAATCTTATCGAATCCTTCAAAATCTACAAAAGACTCTGAAAATCTCCTAAAATCCTCCATCTACTAATATGTTTAAATTCTTCAAAAAATTCTATACTGTCCCTTAATCTTACAAAATCTTCCAGTCTTCCATAATATATGTATTCAAAATAGATTCTCAGAGCCTTCTCAATCTTCAAAAATTTTTTCAAAATTTTTCAAAATATTTTGAATTATTCCAGAATACTCTCAAATTCTTTAAAATATTCTGAATTCTTCTAGAATCTTCTAGACGTTTCCAAAATTCTCCAGAATCTTATAGAATCCTCGAAAATCTACAAAAGAATCCAGAAATTTTCTCAAATCCTTTAAAATCTTCAAAATTTCTTTGAAGGCTGAAAATTTTTCGAAAATATTCGAAACTGTTCTAGAATATTCTTCAATCATCTAGGTTCTTCTGGATTCTTCCATCTTCTATGATCTTCTGAAATCTTTTAGATTGTTCTATAATTTATAAAATATTAAAGAATAGTCTCCAGATTCTTCTAAAATCTTCCATAATTAAAATTTTTTTGTTCAAAATCTGTTTAAATTTTTCAAAATATTCTTGACTATTTCAACATTTTATAAAATCCTTTAAAATCCTTCTGATCTCTTCAACAACCTTCTATAGTCTTTTACACGTTTCCAAAATTCGCGAGAATCTTTTAGAATTCTCGAAAATCTACAAAAGATGCAAGAAATTTTCTTAAATCCTTTAAAATCTTCAAAATTTACCTGAAGTCTAAAAATTTTCCAAAATATTCAAAACTGATCTAAAATCTTTTGCAATTATCTAGATTCTTCTGGATTCTTCCATCTTCCATAATATTTTAGAATCTTGTGAATTCTCCTATAATAATCTCATAAAATCTTAAAGAATATCCTCCAGACTCCTCTAAAATCTTCCACATTTTTTTCAAATTTAAAAAAAAATTAATTAAAATTAATTAAAATTAAATTATTAATTTAAATTTTTGAAAATATTCTTAACTATTCCAGCCTTTTCTAAAATCCTCTAAAATCTTCTAAACTCTTCCATAATCTTCTAGAGTGTTTTAGACGTTTTCAAAATTCTCAAAAATCTTTTAGAATCCTCGAAAATGTTGGCTAAATTTTGAATTTTTCAAAATTTGTTTATTTCATTCGAAAGATTGAGAAATAATCTATAAAAAACGTTGGGTTTAAAATTTTTTATATGCCATACATAAAAAGATATTCATATCCGAAATAGAGGCTCTTTGCGCAAAGTACAAAAATTTCATCCCCTCTACCACGGTGAGTTTTAGACCAAACGGATCAATCTTTTTTTTTTTTTGAACTGCCATCTAATAGGACTAAACTTTTTGTAAATTTGAGCCTAATCGGAAAAATTCATTTTTTGGGGTGGGTACACTTGAGAAATAATGCCCCATATTGATGTGAAACATTTGTATATGTAAATTCTACATGAAAATGAAAATTTGAAGGAATGCTTTGAAAAGGAAAAGGATTAAACGAATTTATTTCGCTCAGGGCGGTTTGCGAGAAGAGGATATTAAATACCGAGCTTGCTTGTTTCCGGAACATGTTGTTGCTGGTTATTTTTCTCTCCTTGAGTTCGTTATTCATTCACAAAAAGTCGCAGCAAGTGCTCCAGGCTATTTCCCTCGGGAAGAAAGCACTTGTGAACGAGACGGGCAAAAGTTTGAAGGTACTTACCTGCAAGTAGTACCAATACTTATAAGCTCTGACGCGTCTTCTGTCAGAAAATCTGAATGGTCTCTTTAAGATTTCTAAAAAGTGTACTACATTGAAAGAGATGTCAAAGGGGTCGAAATTTATATGACGGTTCAAATAAAGTGTTTACTTGTTCATTTATTTTCGTTCTGTTGAGTCATGATCGCATTATTTTTAACTTTATTTCATTTTTATTATTTATTATTTCATTATTGTTATTATCTTTATTATTTTTATTTTTAAAGTTTATTTGTAAGTCCAGAAAAGTATTTAGGCAAAAGTAAAGAAGATACTAAACTATATGCACATGTATGTATTCTATAATCCTGATGAGGGCATATTTATTTTGGTGCATCCCTGCATTTCGTAAAATTGATCTTCTTTGGTCCATTTTAAAATACATACATACTGCATATTGACAGGTCATTTTTGTCATATTTACAGCTTCCATTTGAAAAATGTAATCTTCTTTGATATTTTTATCTGGCATAAAAAGAGTTCACAGTCTTGCACGCCAGAGGAAATCCCTGACATGCTTGGAAACCAGTTTCTGCGGGAAAACGATTGCATCTCGCATCTGTCTCTATGTCTATCGAACAGAAGTCTTTCGATATTTTACAAGACTTATGAAACAGAGAAGAATCAAAATAAAATAAAATAATCAACACCGACGGGAGATAAAACCACTCTTCCGATTTGAGATAGACATAGCCATAACTTAATCCTGGAGTCACGGCATTATCTCAATTCTCTGCAGGTTCGATATTGCAATCGTCGGCCAATTTTCTGGGCTCGTTGATGATACCCCGTGGGCATCTTGAACCAGAACTTAAGCGACCTTGAAAAACGTGACTTTGTCGCTGCCGATTAGGTGGTTCGTTAACCCCTTTCCACTTGATTCATCAGACAGGACTCAATGTGAGAGAGGCACCGGTTACTCGATCGTCATCGGCACTTTCGCGAAATTACCACCTCGTACACACGTCTCGTATCGCAAAAAATTTATGATTAATTACGAGCCGACAAATCCGATAAGTAATTTTCTCCATTTTAGAGACAAATTATTTTATACTCGATCCTACGTGAAACCGGGCGAAAGTGAATCAGATCGCATGCACCTGTACGCACTTCGGAGAGTTAATTAATTTTACTTTTTGCGCTTATTCGTCTGGGTGCTCTGCTTATGTGCATCATGCTTGTTTGCTTCACTGATTAATTTTGCTTTGTCGCTGATAATATGCTTATCCCGTTTAATAATAATAAATTTTTTATATTTCCAGATAGCACCGCACATTTTATAAATATTATTGCTATATTGCTTGGCAACATTCTGAATATTACCAGAAATATTCTGTCAATATTGTAGCAATATTGAAATGTCCGCTTTTTAATATTGCTGAAAAGATTGAGGCATGGAGTCAATATTTTGACAGTATTTAGTCCGAACTGCATTATAAATAAGAACTAATAAAATATTGTATAAAGCCTAATGGATATAATCCAGTAAATATTGATAAAGTATTGACACTCAATGTTGTCTCAATATTGCCAGAGGGGTTCACCATTAAAAATTATGATGTACACTTGAATTCAAGAATTCAAAGAATTCAAGAATAATTCAAAATAAATTAAGATGCATTCAGAGAATTCAAGAATTAAAATAGTTCAAAAGAACAAAAAGCATTCCAAAGAGTTCAAGGTTAATTCAAGGTAAATTCAGAGAATTCAAAAGAATTCAAAGAGAATTCAAATAATTAAAAAAACACAATGACTTTAAAGAAATCCAAAGAGTTTGAGGTTAATTCAGAGAATTTAAAAAAATTCAAGGAAAATTCAAAAGAATACAGAGAGAATTCAAATAATTCAAAGAATTCAAGGTTCATTCAAAGAGAATTCAAAAGAATAAAAGGTGAACTCACAGAATTCAAAAGAATACAAAGAATGCAAAAGAAATAAAAATAATTATAATAAATGCAATGTTAATTCAATATAATATATTCTAAGGATTTAAAGGAGTACAAAGAATTCAAGGTAAATTCAAAAGATATTAAGGTGAATTCAAAAATTTGAAAAGAATACAAAGAATGCAAAATAGATCAAAATAATTCTAAGAAATTCAAGGTTAATTCAACATATATTCTGCGGATTCAAAGGAATAAAAAGAATTCAAGGTAAATTCAAAAGATATTAAGGTGAATTCAAAGTATTTAAATGAAATCAAAATAATTCTAAAGAATTTAAGGTTAATTTAAGGTGAATTTTGGGACTTCAAAGGAATAGAAAGAATTCAAGGTTAATTTAAAGGGTTATATCACCTTGACGTATTGAAAAATAAGGCTTTTCTTTAGAAATTTTTTTCTTCGCTACTAATAAAGCAACAAAAATATGTTTTTAAGGGTTTATTCTATATGTTATTAGGTATATAAAACAATTTTCTTTTTTTCTTATTTAATAGAAAATGGCGTCGTAAAAGTAGCTAAAGCGAAACCATATTTTTCAATTTGGTGGGCAGTATAACGCGAGCAATTTTCATCCAATTGACTTAAAATTTTAACTGTAGCTTTTTAGATTGATTATCTAAAGCGGTACACAAGATTATTAAAAAATAATAATTTTTTGTAAAATAGCACCTGTTTGAAGAAGAAAATTTTCGGTTAAAAATCGACCTTAATTTCAAGTCAATCGGATGAAAATTGCTCGAGTTATACTGCCCACCAAACTGAAAAACATGGTTTCGTTTTAGCTAATCCTACGCCGCCATTTTGTATTAAATAAAAGAAAAGAAAATTGTTTTGTGTACCTAATGACATATAGAATAAACTATATATAATATATAT
>JBAGKK010481190.1:0-14216 GCA_037177015.1 Euceroptres primus
TCGCTAAGCAGTTTCTGTCAGCTGTTTTTTACTTTCAACCCTAGGGTTGAAACTGCTACTTTCGCCCCACTGTACAGACATCGAAAGTCGAATTTTCAATGTAGGTGTTATGAAAATATAATTTTACAGTTTCTGGTGCATTTCTTGAATAAATTAAAATAAGTTTACAAATATGTTATATTACCATCCTAATACATACTAATAAATTAAACCTCTCAATCTGATTTTATTTAAGGGTCAAAGAAATCATTTAGGTTTAGGCCAGGCTGTTCAATTTAATTTTAGAAAATTATTTCTTAAGGTTGTTGCGCGACCTCTAAATATTATCCAATGGAATTTTTCTTTTACACAGATTATTTTTATAATAAAAGGAACCATTTAGGCCATTGTGCGATTTGATTCTAGAAATTTTTTTTTTTTTACTGTATAAAATGGACCACCCTAATATAACATGTTCTTCACATTTCTACTAAAGTAAAAACAAACGTTTCTAAAACTAAAATGTTAAAGTTCGGTAAACTAAATGCTATTTTAGTAAATTTTTTTCGATTTTTTCTATTTTTTTGGAAAAATTTTTTAAAATACACAAGATAAAAATCTGGTAAGGGTATAATTTTATAGATTTTATGAAGGGAAATAATTTTGAACTATTAACTGCTATTCATATTTTTCGTCGTTTTCAAGAAAAATGGGATTTTTCATTGTTAAAAATGAAAAAATCTTTCTTCTCAAAAACGCGTAGTACGATTTTGTTCTTTCTTGACTTAAAATAACCGGAGGGCATCCCAGAAACACGTACAAAAGAGAAACTAGATGTGCAAGCATTTTTGGGTTGAACTTAATCGAGGCTAGGCTTTATTAAATTTAAGACCAGGGTCAAACAAAACTCCCAGATCAGGAACATTTATAACTCTTTCCAAAACCGTACCATCAGCAACATATGAAAACTCTATTGGATTTCTGGTGCGAACAAAAGAAAGGACTTTACACTTGTTAGGATTTAAATCAATGTGGTTTTTTCACACCACTGGGAAAAATGGTTTAAATTCTCCTGTAAGACTTCACAAGAGTTCGCACCCAACACTGACACGAACAACTTTACATCATCCGCATACAAGTATTGATAGGTACTTAATTTCGGTGAGAGGTCATTCATAACAGAGTAACTAGTAATGGGCCAAGGTTAGATCCTTGCGGGACACCTGAAGGGGGTACAAAAACTCGCGAAGAATATCCTGCATATTCCATCATATGCCGTCGATTCAACAAGTTCGAACGTAACAACAACAATTTATCGGGAAACCCCACACCCTCTCATTTATTCAGAAGAGTATATCCTACATCAGTATATATGTCAGTACATTTGACGTGGAACGAAGAAACCCACCAGATGACCGAAAATGAGTTTACGAGAAAAAGTGGATCAAAGTGAAAGGAAGACGAAGGAAGACAAAAAAAAAGGCCCTCGTACAACTTTGAGCTCCAGAAAATTCAATTTTGATCGTGGAGCAATGAGAATTTTTTTATTCGATAGGGGAAATCTTCATTATTCAGAATCAATAAAAACCTGAAAATCAGAAAAGATTTGATTTGCTGAATAAAGCATGCTAAGTTGGTTACCGTAGATCTATTTGGAACAAATCCATGCTGATAGTGTAAGATTTTACCAAATACAGCATTAACAATGATTTCGTATATACATACCTCAAAAACCTTTGAAAATCCAGATTGTACCGAAATGGGCCTATAGTTTCCTATATCTGACTTGTGCCCCCCTCCCCCCTTTCCATACTGGACATACCTTAGCTGATTTCCACAGCATCGGAAAATGATCCGTACGAAATGCCAAGTTAAAAATAGCTTTAAGAGGGACAATCAAGAAACTGCCATAAGATTTTATAAACGAACATGGGATACCATCAGTACCACACGAGTACTTATTCGATAATTTTTTTATTGCTCTAGCAATATCACTTGAAATAAATTCAAGCACGTCTCCCATTAGTTTTATTTGATTATCTGACAAGCTATTAATTGGGATGAGATTAGATGTCTGAATCTTATAAAAAATTTCAAAATGAGTAGCAAAGGCATTGTTTCGGAATTGTTTCGAAGTTATGAACTAAAAAATTTATCTTCTAGGTGAGTGAATTGTCCTTGGAACTGCTCTTGCTTCAAGTGATCCTGCCGGCCTTACTGGAACAAAGTCACACGAGAACTTGGTTGAAGGCTCTGGTGAGAGGATGGTGTCAGGTGGTGGCTTGGTTACTGGATCTGCAGTCTTATCTTCTGAGGGATCAAACCGAGGATCCGGGTCCTGCTGCAGTTGAAGAACCGCAACATCCAGATTTGGGAGCTGCTCATCAAGCCATGATTCAAAGAGAAACTCCAACAGACTTTCAACCCTACGTCAGACCTCGCTGGTTTCATGCAAGATTGATAGGATTGCTGCTCTGCGTTTGTGTTTCGCTTGTCATTGCTAGTTTAATTGCCATGACTCTTCCTGTCTGGCTTGGACGCAGAGTCATGGCTCTTTGGATGGTCGGTGCACCTGCACCTTCTCCGCCGGTTTTGCCACCTCCAATATCCAGCAGCAGTAAGTATTACAGAAATATATAAACATCTCTGGTTAATTAGTATTTTGTTGCTCTTGAATTATTGAATTATTGAATAATCTTGAATTATTCTTCCAGGTGGAAACGACTCAATCGTCACTTTATCCGGACGAGTTCATGAGGTCTACACAGTTGCTTGTGGGACTTACGTTTGCTGGGCTGCTTTCCGAGGTTTGGCTTTAGCGATATCCTGGCTTCCTCGAGGTCGAAGGGCAATCATAGACCGAATAAAACACTGGGCAATTCTTGGAGCCAAAGCATCAGTTGCGTTCTTCCTCCTGGTCGGGGTGATTCCACTCCTCTTTGGCCTGCTTCTGGAACTGGTAGTTGTAGTGCCCTTGAGAGTTCCTCTAGAGCAGAACCCAATTCTCTTCATTTGGCAAGACTGGGCCCTCGGAGTCCTGTATACAAAAATAGCAACAGCTGTGACGATGATGGGCCCGGAGTGGCGTCTCCGTCTCGCAATTGAGAAAGCCTACACCGACGGTATCAGAGAAATGGACCTAAAGTTCATCGTTACAGAACTAGCAGCTCCTGTGATTTGTTGCTTTGGTCTCGCTCTTGCGATTCCCTACGCCGTTGCTCATGGAATTGTTCCCCTGTTGGTGACGAATATTCAGACCCAGATTCTCATCGCCAGACGCCTTTATCCTTTCCTTTTGTTGGTGAACCTCGTCTGCATCGTCATTAGTTTTCAGATTCGTCAATTTAAGAAACTCTACGAGCACATCAAGAATGATAAATATCTCGTTGGTAAGAGGCTTGTTAATTACGAGCATAGAAACAAGTCGCAGCCACAACAGCAGCAGCAGAGGTCCAACTGATCTGGGACTTGCGATCTAGATTTAGCTTCGTGTACATTCTGATCAGCTCGATAGTAACGATTACCAACAGACGTTGTTCGGATTTGTTTCTTTATTTATAGTTTAATATATTTATCTAAGCAGTACTCAATAAATCAGAAGGCTGTTGTTTTCCCATGTATCGCTTGTCAGTTGTACGATAAGCCACGATTCATCGTTTGTAGTCGATCATTAACTTATTTTATACCGGGTCAGCGACGAACGGAAATGTCTCCAACTTGCAAACAAAGTTCTTTTAAAACAAAAGTTTCGTTTAAAAATTTTCAAAGGAAAATTTTTTAATGCAAGAAATTGTTTTTAAAAAGAGCTGATTGGCAGTTTCTTTCTGATTGAAAGTTGGACGTATTTCAGACTAAATAGTACGAAATTCTAACAAAATGAATTAAACGGTTAGATTACTGGATAGGGAAGTGTATAATATATGCATGTACAAATCACTCAGTCGGAAGATGAGAACGTCTTAGATTATAATTACTATTATAGATATTATAATAGTTCTCAGACTTTTCGCTGAAATTCGTTAAAATTCTCTAGGTTGTAACCTCAAAGAGGAAGAAACCAAGAGAATTTTGTCGATATTCTATTATATCTATCGATAATAATTAATACTTCTGAACGAAATTACAGTCGTAATTATATTAAATGTATCGCTTCGCTTTTCGTTTTAATTGTTTTTAATAAGTCACGGTTTTGGGTGTTAAAAAATCTTGATAACTTAAACGATTGCATTTGCCAATTGATACATTTACAAAATTACGATGTCGAAAATTCCTTTGGCTTTTAGATTTAATCACTTAATAGTCCAGATGTATAAAATGCGTCCTTTAAAAAAAACTGTTTAAAAACTTCCGCATTTTTGTAAGACGGATTTTGTGATTTAATTAAGAAATTGGTTCTTCGGTTTGTTTAAGAATTAGGGTTTTGCAGCGAAAAAAGAAAAGTTTATCGATGCTTTGAAAAAGTTTTATTCCTTGGATGGAAATTGTTCCAAAATTGCAATCGTTTACAATACAATCTTTTGTTTTGCAGTTGTTTTCAGATTACGTATTAGGATCTCAGATTTCCATCGATCTACTCTGGATGATAAAATCAGATTTTTCTGATTTTTCCAAAAAAATAAAATGCAGTCAGAATAAGTACGCAGTTAAATAAGTACACCAATTAAATCTACTTTAATCACAAGTAATAACGAGTACTGAGAAGATGTATGAAATCGTATTTAATAATCAATCGATGGTTATTTACTATGAAACTTTAAAAATTCTGTGCACTCAGTTCGCATTTTAAACTATCAAAATAATAATATTTTCGTTGTTACAAATAACACTGAAACCGTTATTTAAAAAAAAACAGTGTAAGAATTTTTTACGCTGCAGGACAACTTTTCCTGAATAAAGAATATCTCTTTGTAAATTCTCGTGTTTACTGGCAATCAGCGAATTCCTTCCTGTTTTTTTACACAATTTTTGTGTAAAATTGTTTTGTTTTAAATACTTTTAAAAAGAATTTAAGATGAATTTAGTTATACATGCATTGCTATTCGTTGAAAAATCATTCCAGAATAGTTTTCTATTTCGTTTTCTCTAGATCTTAAATATTATGCATTTTACTGGAAGTAATAAAAAAAGCGTAGTTGACAATCACAGCTCCAAAGATAACGTATTTCTAAAAAACGAATATAAAAAGAGACTTAGTTGTTTGATATCGAATGGGAATTAATCAAATGGGTTGAAGACAAAACAAACATTGTAGAAAAAAAAATTCTACAATTTTTAAAAACTTTTGTTTCTTATTCAAACAACACAAAAGTCTTTTTTGCTATTTGTTTTTCTTCTTTTTAAAAAGGCGCATACGAAACAAATTAATTTTTAACGCGGACCTTTTTAATTAATTAATCTCAACGTCAGGAAATTCGACATTGTCAGGTAACAATTGAAGACATGAGAATGACATCTCGTTAAAGAGCATTTGAAGTTGGCCCCCCAAGTAATAGTTAAAATAACCTAATTTAGGGGCGAACTTCAAATGGTCTTTACCGAGTTGTCATTCTCATGTCTGAAATTATACACAGAAAAAACCTGATCTTTTGTACAAAAAAAGCTGCTAAGTAAAGATGTAATTTCTCACTAGAAAGACAATTTCGAAGAAAAATTTTCGAAATATTGACTTCGAAGGACAAGTGACTTTTACTCTGAAAAGTCTGTGGACTTTTAAATCGAAAATCACCTCGACTTCAAAATTAATTACAAAATTCAGCTTGATAAAAATAGGATTTGATGGCGAGTGAATCCTGAACTTCCTTGAATGAAATCTGCCTTTCCATGGGTGTATATTAGGGTGGTCCAAAAATGCATTGCAAACATTTTTTGTGGAATTTTCATGCCCTGAACCCCCAAATTTGTTGGAATCCCAAAAAAAAGGAAATGCGTATTTTTTTATTTTGAAATCAATTGATATTTAGGGGTTGTTCAAAGCCCATAAAGTTTAATATGTATTAACTTTTTTTAAAATTTTAGACCAAATATTAAGGACAACCACAGCTTGAAATAAGGCCGGGCTCGGGGGTAGACGGCCTTAAATTCAATGCTATTAAAATCCAGTTCGAACCGGATTTAAAGCGACGAGCGAGCACTCTCATCTCAACACACAGAACCGCGTACATATAGTCTCTGAACGTACAAAAGTAAATGCGCAGAGAGTCGCGATGTATTCTGGCGGCCCTAACTGCCCGAGCTATGGCGCCGTCGCGGGACGCTCAGGGCGGGGGCAGAACCAGTCGAGTGTTAACGACCATGAAGCCGGCCTTAGTTACAGCGGCCAAAAATCCAGCGATGAGTATATAGACTTGATTTTGTTTTGGCCTTAGGTCTTTAGACCTAAGGCCAAGTCTTTAACATGTATTTGCCATAAGAAAAAAATACGTTTTTGTGAATTAGCGATAGAATCGTTAATGTTAAGTGTATTGAGCTGCACCTGGTACATTTTTTTCAGAATCAACCGCAAAATACGAGTCATTAATTATTTTTTGAATTTAACCCCCATATAACTTCTTTTATAGGATCCCAAAAAAACCCCGTAAGTGCAAAAATGAGATCACGTTTTATTGGCGTTTAGTCTTATTTTTTTCGGTTCTTCTTTGAACAAATTTTTTTAGTATGTAAGGCATTATTTTTGAAATATACTTTGATGTTTTTTAAATTGTATAAACCATTTATTGTTTATAGCAATATTGTCTTAGAAAGAGCTAGAAAATTGCGATTTTTCCAGAATTTTCAACTTTTATTCGATCCTACAGTTATGAGATAATAATGAATAAAAATCATCGAAAGTAATTATTTAAACAATTTATTATTTTTGTAAAAAGCTTCTCTTAAAATTAAGTTAGAAAAATGTGATTTTTCCCCCAAATATTCAACTTTTATTCGATCCTACATCTATAATGAGATAATAATTAATGAAAATCATCAAAAGTAATTATTTAAACAATCTATTATTGCTCTTTCATCTCTAGTAATAAGCAAATTAAAATCAGACATCAACTTAACCTCGTTCTGCCACAGAACGAGGTTCTGTGGCAAAACCTCGAAAGTTCTTCTGCCACTACTTGTAGGAAAATATATTCAATACAGTCCATATAGAAAATTTTAAAAATATTTCAACTTTCTAGATTTATTTCAGCAAATAATTTATCAATGCACAAAAAGAAATTTAAAAAGAGGATTTCTATTGATATTTAGTTATTACATGTTCGTAACTGGAAGACGAATAAAAGTTGAAAATTTGTAAAAAGCTCACATTTTTCTAGCTTAATTTTAAGTGAAGCTTGTTATGAACAATAATAGATTGATAAAATAATTGCTTTTGGTGATTTTCATTAATTATTATTTCCTTATAACTGAAGGATCGAATAAAAGTTGAATATTTGGGGAAAAAATCACATTTTTCTAGTTTAATTTTAAGTGAAGCTTGTTATAAAAAATAATAGATTATTTAAATAATTACTTTCCAAGATTTTCATTATTTCATTATTATAACTGTAAAATCCAATAAAAGTTGAAAATTTGGGAAAAAATCAAAATTTTCTAGTTTAGTTTTAAGTGGAGATTGTTATAAACAATAATAGATTGTTTAAATAATTACTTTTGATGATTTTCATTAATTATTATCACATTATAACTGTAGGATCGAATAAAAGTTGAATATTTGGGAAAAAATCACATTTTTCTAGCTTAATTTTAAGTGTTGCTTGTTATAAAAAATAATAGATTGTTTAAATAATTAGTTCTTTGGATGATTTTCATTCATTATCTCATTATAACTGTAAGATCCAATAAAAGTTGAAAATTTGGGAAAAAATCAAAATTTTCTAGTTTAGTTTTAAGTGGAGATTGTTATAAACAATAATAGATTGTTTAAATAATTACTTTTGATGATTTTCATTAATTATTATCACATTATAACTGTAGGATCGAATAAAAGTTGAATATTTGGGAAAAAATTACATTTTTCTAGCTTAATTTTAAGTGTTGCTTGTTATAAAAAATAATAGATTGTTTAAATAATTAGTACTTTGGATGATTTTCATTCATTATCTCATTATAACTGTAAGATCCAATCAAAGTTGAAAATTTGGGAAAAAATCAAAATTTTCTAGTTTAATTTTTAATTAAGATTGTTATAAACAATAATAGACTGTTTAAATAATGAATTTTGATGATTTTCATTAATTATTATCTCATTATAACTGTAGGATCGAATGAAAGTTGAATATTTGGGAAAAAACCGCAATTTCCTAGCTCTTTCTAAGATAATATTGATATAAACAATAATAAATAGTTTAAACAATTTAAAAAACATCAAAATCTTTCAAAAATAATATCTTACATACTAAAAACAATTTGTTCAAAGAAGAACCGAAGAAAATAAGACTAAACGTTAATAATGTCGATATCTCATTTTTGCACTTATGGGGGTTTTTTGGGAGCCTACAAAAGAAGCTCTGGGGAGTTAAATTCAAAAAGTAGTTAATGACTCGTATTCTGCGATGGATTCTTAAGAGAAATGTGCAAGGTACCGCTCAATACACCTAATATTAACGATTCTATCGCAAATTTACAAAAAAGTATTTTTTTCTTATGGGAAGTACATGTTAAACTTTATGGACTATGAGCAACCCCTAAATATCAATTGATTTTAAAATAAAAAAATACGTATTTACTTTTTTTGGAATTCCAACAAATTTGGGGAGTGAGAGCATGAAAATTCAAACAAAAAAATTTTGGACCACCCTATTGTATATTTAACGTATTTTTCAAGTCAGTTTCATAATTCGATGATCGTGGACGACTTAATTTCCCTCTTGAGAAAATTTCTCTTCCAATATTTCATTCATAATGTTGGGAGAAGGTGGCAAGACCACTCCATGGAGACGAAAGAGCGAAGGATGCTTCTGAATCCTCACGTCTACAATGCTAAAAACGTTTATCACCTGGGAAAATAAAACGGTAAAGTTATTTAATAAATTGTGAATTTAGTGGACTGTATTGTATTTTTTTTGAGTGTTTAGATAGGTATCGACTATTACCTGTTTAAGGTCTGATCCTTTCCAGGTAAGTTTTATAGTAGGAACAGAGTGTTCCACAGAAAATTCGGCAGTGACTTCTTCCTCCATGTCTGCAAAGTAGATACGAACCTTTAATCCTACGTCGATAATAATCACGTCGATGCTGCGATTCTTGACGTCCATGACGACAGCTTGGGTATTCGTAGGACCTCTTAAATCAAGCAGGTACGTGAAGAACAACTCACTGCTTTGTTCCTGTGCCACTTTTGCTGAATATTTCTTAACATTGCAATTTGATGCTAACCTGCCAAAAGAAAATTTAAAAATTAGATATAAAGGTTTTTTATTTGAGTGTTATTCAAACTGAATTCCATTTTAAAGATACTTCTCAGAAAAAAAACATCTCTTGTTTAAATTTAAAAAATTACTTCAAAGGTGAAGACTGCTTAGTGCAGTGTTTAGTGTTTAAATTAAAAAAATTACTTCAAAGGTAAAGACTGGACTTACTTAGTGCACAAGAAAGAATTCCACTGCGGATGTAAAGGATCATTTCTGATTGAAGTATATAACAGACGATGAACAATGCAATCAGAGTAACGACGAATAGGCGAAGTGAAATGCGTATAAAGAGGGACATTCAAAGCATAATGTCTTAAACTATCCTCCTCCACCGAATTAGAACATCTGTAAACTGCTCGCTGAAATTATTAAATTACTTCTGAATAACATTTTTTTAAAACACAATTTCAAGCATAAGAAGGGAGAAATATTTAAGAAGCTTTACCGTCATGGACTTGGCGCAGAGAGAATTGATCACCATCATTCTACACTTAGCTGTAAAGTTTTCAGTGGACTCGACAGTAACTTCAGACTCGTATTGACTTAAACTCATTTGTAAAGAGCCAGCAGATTCTATGTTTAGAATCACACCAAACTTCTCAAGCATATCGCGAGTTTGCGTCAAAACTCGCATCGAGGGTTCCTTATGACTTCGAAGTAAAGCTGTTTCTGGAATAGTGTCGTAGAGTTGTTTAGCCACGGTCATGTTAGCTAATAACATGAATTCTTCTATGAGCCTGAAAAATTAAAATAATAAATCACTATAAAATTTAAATTAAAAAAATAAGTAAAAAGTATTTCTAAAATTTTTAACTGCAAACCTATTGCTTTCTTTCTGTTCTTCTATGGAACACGAAATTGGAAGACCAGTCTCTCTATCCAAACTAATATACAATTTCGGTTGATCGATTCTCAAAGCTCCACCGGCAAATCTCCTCTCTCGCATTTGCGAGGACAATTTGTACAAATTGTTTACAGTCTCGCACAACTGCGAAGCTTCGAAATTCCCCTTTATGTTTAAACTAGGATCTTTGGCCCAATCGTTCGAGGGATTTTCTATCATCGCCTGGGCTTGACCATAAGCCATTTGACAACAGGAATTAATCACAGTCTTTGCGAATCGATGGCTGATGGTTTCGGCCGTAGGTGTTATTTCCCAAATAACAGAGAAGGTGAGTTTATCTTGGCCAGGCAGGAGGGAACAAACTGGATAGAGTTGCTTCGGAAGCATGTGATAGACATTGTCAACGAGGTAGACAGTTGTTGCTCGGTCAGATACTTTTTTATCCAAAGGCGTAAATGCTTCCAAGTAGTGAGTCACGTCAGAAATATGAACACCTATCTGAAAAAAAATATTAGAATGAGCATTTAAAAGTTGTAGTGTTCCGAATTAAACTTAGTTCTTATCGTGGTATTGTGGTATCGTGGTGTAAGATTCGTGGTAATCTGAGTTTCAAGGTAGGATGCCTTTAAATTGAAAATACCTCGTAATTGCCGTTTTCTAAGACTTTGCAAGAAACTGCATCGTCTAAATCTACAGCAGTGGCTGGGTCAATGGTGAAAATACAATGACTCCTCCAATCTTCTCGGCCTTCCAAATCACTCGCAGTAGGAATGTAGTCAATAGGTGGAAGCCCAAATAACAAACTGTCCTCAAATGGATTTATGTCCAAACCATTTTCAAGTAATATAGCATTTGTCTCCACTCTCAAGTCACCAGTATTACCAACAGCTTGTTGTAATTTCCTAAGAACAAAACATAATACATAGAATATAAAAAGTAAAAATTAACAATTAAAAGTAACAGAAAATTCTATTCTTGATGAGAACTCACCCAAAAGCAAATCCTGGTTTTTTCCAAAAAACGATGTCAGCCAAGAAAAGAATATCTTTAAAAGAGTCAGGGTTATTGTAAAAACTGACAGGTAACTCTTCAGAATTGACAATTCTCAGTAGAGGAGTTCTCGAATCACGGGGGTAAAAAAGAACCCCATTCTGCTGCTTTTTAATAAATCCTATGGCTTTTCGTGGATGAACTTTCTCTAGAATGCAGACAACAATTCCAGTTTTTTGTACCTCTTCTGTAGCATGTTTGAACCATTTGTCTTCTGAATTTATACAAACAACGACTAAATCTCCTTCCAAAGCACGATTTCTGTCACGAGAACCAATTATCAAAATGTCCATTTCGCTTCCAGGCATTGCCAAGTAAGCATGTTTGGTGTATTTAATATTGATGCGAAGATTCCCTTCGACGTAGGTTGGATTATCTTTCGACTGATTCTCCAATAATTCGCGAACTTCCTCCTTGCGTAAGGTGGTAGGAAACTTCTCATTCTCTGACTTTTTCTTTTCCTTATCTGAACCCAAAGCCTCTTCTGTTTCATTTCCTGATTTAGACTTTGTGTCTGATTTGAATTTTTTGTCTGATTTAGACTTTGTTTCTGGTTTAGATCTAGTGAAAGTTTTGGTAGAGTGTTTTTTCACTGTTACGACTTCGACAATTGCATTTTCTGTGCCTTGAATTTGAACACTGCTTGATTCCTCGCATAAAACATCTGTGAAGACTCTATCTTTCTTTTTCTTTGTCCTTCCCTTCCTTCTTCTCTTTTTTGACGAAATTTCCTCCTGCTGTAATATATAAGAAACTTGAATTACAAGAATATTTACAACTTTTGTTTGAAAAGAAAATACATGACAGTGCCTATTAATATAGCTTCTAAAATGAAAATAAATCTCGACTAACCTCTTGGGCAGAATTTACATGCTGATTAAACTGCACTGAAATCGTTTCTGTTGAAATAAATTCTGGAGTTTCTACCAAGTCGATCTCCTGAGTTTGGACTGAAACAATTTTCTGAGTCTGCACTGAAATGATTTCTTCATTTTGGATTGAAACGGATTCTTGAGTTTGGACTGAAACCACTTCTTGACTTTGCACAGCACAAATGTTGTCTTTCTTTTTAAAATTGTTAATTTTATTGGGCGATGTTTTTAAGACATTGGACTCAACCACCATTTGATGAATTTCGGAATTTTCACAGACAAAAGAGGCGTGATCTGTTCGAATTTTTGGTCGTCGTGGAGGTCTTGTTTGAGGTTCGGTGGAGATATTTAGCATCGAAGAAAGAATTGCTGAAACATCGTTGACAGTCGGTTCTGCATTTTTTTTTAAAGCTCGAGCTCCACGACGACATTTCGAATTGTTGCCCTTCGATAGGAAATTGTCAGACATACTTTGACAAAGGAGAAAGCAAAATAAACAAATTATATGCCTGATGATTTTTGGCTTACTTCGAAGATTTTCGAACGAGGAATCCAAGTGAATGAATGATTCAAGCAGATGAACAAGAGTATTTAAAATTATCCATCGTAATAATTATTGCGCTTTTTTATCAATTTACACAATGAACTTGACATTTCAATTTTGTACTGTATTTTTGTCAGAGAAGAGACACAACCGTGGTGAAGAGAGATAGAAAGCTAATCAGCTGATACAAAAATCGGAAATAGGAGTTCTCCCTTCGCCGCTATTGGTGGAAAATCATGAACAGGTCACGTATCACCAAGAAAATAGTTCCCGTCATTCTCCTTTTTTGGATCAATAAAAAACGACAAGTCATCTCTCTCGACTTTAGTTAGTGTTGGGTCCAGTGAGGAAACGTGGAATAAATCAATAATTTCACTAATTTTCAGCGAATATAATCCGAAAACTAATTATCTGTGGCGAGTTTTAATGAAACAGGTGGCAGCATTAACGTTTGGCGCCACAGCACAATATTCAAATGAGGAAGACCGAAGTTGAAATATTTAACAAGAAAAACTGGATAATTCGAGAGGCATAAATAAAGAATATTAAATAAATTTATAGAGAATGCCTCAGTGGTTTAAATTAATTTTTTCTAAGTACGAAATAAATGTCTCTGCAGGCAATTTTAGATGAAATAAAATTGAGAATCTACTGAGCATGTCACAAAAGCCTCCATTTTGAATGACTTCATCCTTCAACAAAAAACAGGTTTTCACAGGCTTTCAATGGGGTGGGGTGGAACGCGGCTTGAAGTTGTGACTGACGTGTGAAAAGCACATCGAAGATCGAAGTTCTTTGGAAAATTCGCAGGCAGTGCCTTTCGTACAACAACGTCGTTGCAAATTTTACTCAAGTAGCGTCAACGGTTTTCAAAGGTGAGTGGAATAAGTTATTTTCCAATTCAGGGGACGCTGCAGGTAAATAATTCTCAGCTTTCTCAAACACTTCTCTTCCTAGCAACAAATCACGTAGAAGAACAAAATTTGTAATGGACGTGTTGCTTTAGGAATTGATCGCGTTTCGTTAACTACAATTGCCTTTTCAACACTTGAGTTAAATTTTGGGTGTTTTGGGGATTACGGACAGAAATGCATAACCGTTCTTTGTAATGGACAATAGACGCCACAAACGATTATCAATTTCTGATTTGGATATTCAACCTTGAAGAGGGCAAGGGATTTCTTCGTAAAACTCAATTCTGTCAGTTTCACGGTGTGTCATTTGCCGAGAAAGTTTTTAAAAATTCCCAGCAAGGCAGGTAAACACATCGCTTATTGCCTGGGATTATACAACGCTGCTTTTGTCGATAGAATGTCGACCATTTTCATTATTTTCCCTCCGAAAAATGCATTACATGAACTTTTCAAATTTTCGAAACAAATAGCAACCCAAGTTTTTGCAAAGTAATCTTGCGTTACATGAATTTTTCAAATTTTCGAAATAAATAGAAACCCAAGTTTTTGCAAAGTAATCTTGCGTTACATGAATTTTTCAAATTTTCGAAATAAATAGAAACCCAAGTTTTT
>JBAGKK010481201.1:4719-17007 GCA_037177015.1 Euceroptres primus
CAAGTGCTAAATTTGGAAGCTTACAAAATTTCAAGTGCTAAATTTAGAAGCTTACATAATTTCAAATGAGATTTGGATGCTTTCAAAATTTCAAATACGAAATTTGGAAGCTTACAAAATTTCAAATACGAAATTTGGAAGCATACAAAATTTCAAGTGCGAAATTTGGAAGTTTACAAAATTTTCAAATATGAAATTTGGAAGCTTACAAAATTTCAAGAACGAAATTTGGAAGCTTAGAAAATTTCAAATATGAAATTTGGAAGCTTACAAAATTTCAAGTACGAAATTTAGAAGCTTACAAAATTTTAAATATGAAATTTTGAAGCTTACAAAATTTTAAATATGAAATTTTGAAGCTTACAAAATTTTAAATACGAAATCTGGAAGCCTACAAAATTTTAAGTACGAAATTTGGAAGCTTACAGAATTTCAAATACGAAATTTGGAAGTTTTACAATTTGAAATAACCTGAAATGCGAAACCTCGTTTTCTCTTAATTGAAATTCTGGAATAACAATCGGTAAAGATTATTCTTCTCTGAAAATGGTATAGCATTATTGAGAGAGAAATTTGGAAGACGTAATCGATACTTTAAAAGCAATCAATTTACGTCCTATCGTGCGTCAAATGTATAATGCGTTGCGAAAAGTAATTAACCTTCATTAAAGTCTAAGTGATAAGAGGAATCAATTTTGTAATCGTAAATGCAGCTTGAAAAATTGTAATTTAATTTTCTAACCTATACAAACTTTTTTCACAAAAATAATTCGTTATTTTATTTTTTAGTAGATCAAACAAATAATCGTATGGATAATTTATCTACCATTCTAGAATAAATAATTTAAAACATAAAAGGAATAAAGGTAAAAGATCCACCCTAAAAACAAAGAAGTAAAAAATGCTTGTTTCTGAAGTTTAGCATTTTCCTTTACACTAATGAGGCATCAATCCCGATATTTAGATTCACCATAAGCAGCTAACAAGTACATTTATTCAAAAACGCTTTCTCTTAGAAATAAAAAAAAAAGCTCTCTGTAAATATAAAAAATGCCAAAAAATTATTTATCAAAAATATTGATAAGTGAGTGAATTTTCTCCACCAACGGATTTGTGTTTTAATTAGATTTTCGAGTAGCTAAATTATATTTTCGGTAAACTAGGATTAAAAATGCAGGTCATACAGAACTCCAAAAGTGACGACGTTCATGAAGCGGTTGGCACCAAAGTAAAATCAAAAGTGAAAAAGGTGAATAAGCATCCAAAATCCTGGGCTGAAATTGAAATTTGATAGTAAGTGAACGGACCAAATACCTTATTCATGATTTAGGTGAGTTTTTGGCTTCCCTCTTCGTGAAATTCTTGAAAAAATCTTGATTAATAGAACGCCATCGCCATAAACCGCTCCAAAGCAAGCAAGAAGAAGCGTGAACGAAGCGATCGATTTCGATATCAAGATGGCTTCCCCCTTGAACGAATCACAAAACGGCTTTTGGACCAATCAGACTCCAGCGACATGGCCGTGAGTGGTTAACTTAAGGCCCGTAAGCCGAAACTTAGCCTCTGATTAGCTCCAAGTTTAGGCTGCAAAAGACTTAAACAAAACTCCACCAATCAACATCTCTCTTTTTTCGTGTTACAACCAATCATGTCTCTCGTTATATGGAACGTTACTTTGCATATCTTCCAGAAGAACTTTTGGTTCCTTAAGAAATTTTTTTAATTTCTTAAGAGAAATTTTCTGAAATTGCATCTTGATAAGTTATATTTTATTAAACAATTCGATCAAACTTTCAAACAATCGAAAAATATAATAATAATTAGAATGTTTATCACAATTATTGAAATCCCTGAAATTAAAAATCGAAATCAGAACCGAAAGTTCTCATAAATTCTCTGAAATTTCTGAGCGCTGGTAAATTACTTGTGATTCTCATAACCATAACCTCAAATTTTCCGAAATTTTCCAACTCTTAACAGTGTTTTGTAAACAACGAAAATGGGATTTTTTGTCATTCTCTTGTCCGACGTCAAGCAGAGATGTCGAAAAATCAGTCGTGGAGGTGGGGGTGATTAATCGGGGCCTTCATTACGCAATTATCGGAAGCGATAAGTAAATTGTAAATACAATAAACAAATAAACCCGTGAAGGTCTTGTGATCGGGGAAAAGGTTTTTTTATCTCATCCTCTGGCAAATACCGGTTCGCGAATCGCAAATCGATTTTTTAAGCACAACACTGTCGGATTATTGCATATATTGTAGCATGTGATGTGTACATTCTCGGACAGCCGTTTGTCACGTTTGTTTTCTTTTCAGTAGCGCAATTGTTCCGAGAGAGGAAGTACGTATTTTTCTACGTCCCACTTGTGTTTCGTGTTTCAACTTCAAATTCACTTTTTGTGTGCAGATCGTGCAGATGATTCGGCGTGAAACGTTTCTCAAAATTCATTTCGTTCATTATAATATTTATGATGTTTCGTGATTGTATCGTGTGCACCTACCAGAAAAAATGAATTCCTTGCATCTGGAGGTGAGCGATCCAGGAAGCATTTTATTGCTTCTGCAAGACCTCGCAGATCTTCCCTGCACTTTGGTGCAACAGAAGCTAAATAAATATGTAAGTCATTCCTTATTCAACTGTTTTTTATTAATTATCTCGATTTCTCATTTATTTTAAGTTTAATCCTTACCTTTCTCAGTTTTTGCTTCGTTCCGCGAATCTAAAATAAATTATCTAAGATTTCGATAGTTTGACATATTTTAGGGAAATAAATTGCACAATCGAGTGACTCATTTTTCTTTTTAAAGTTTTTCCACTCTCGCTCTTCTAAGAAAAATCGTCATGGAAAATTTTTTATTGTTTCCGAATTCCAAAGATGACAAAAGAAATCAAGGCTTAAAAAAAAAGAAGGAAACAAAATGCATAATTTTATGGAATTTTTATTGTACGTTGCTATTTTGTTTTGAGACTGTCTGGTATTTGGAAATTTCGGAGAATTGTTTTTAGTGTGAATTGTGGGAGAATTGTTTAAATTAAAATTAAACTTAAACAGAACAGTTTTGTCTTTCGAAGAGAGTTGACGCGATTTTAGGTTATGAAGATGGGAACACTTTTTGTGGATTATTACATCGTGAGTCACTTCCTTTCCAAACTTATGTAGCAATTTATCTCGTTTTTATAGGAAAACATGATTTTAATTAAATTTGACCTTTTGCTTTAAGAATTTTAATATGTCAGTGTTATTTATATTTTTTTATTTGTTTCAGAAATTCACATTCGTTTTCGAATTTTTTTCAGTTTCTTATTTGAGATGTTTTGAGTTTAGATTACATTTTTATGTATTTTTTATATACTGATGCAAACTTTAACAGCTTTTTATTTTAACTTAGTAAACGGTATATTTAACCTAATATACTTTATATTCTACTTAGTATACTTTATATCTTACTTAATATACTTTTTCCAAAAATTTAATGCAAGAAAATTCGACAATACAATTTTTCTAATAAATATAAAATATTATTTTGATTTTGATTACAGTTTCAAAACGTTACTGGTGCAAAAGTAGCATTTCTGGCGCCGATCCTGTTTGAAACCGAGGAAATGGTTATTCACGTAGTCGGGGAAAAAATTCTGGATCGAGAATTGAGATTTCCGGTGAGCTGGCAGGTTATTTGATTTTTTTAAGAGCATAACTGACACGAAACTCATTAACACTGTTTATTGCTTTTCTAAAACTCAGATTTACTGATCTTCCTCAAAACGAAAAAAAAACAACTTTATAACGATCACTTTCTTTTTTTCTCAATACACTTTTGCACAAAATAGTCGCTTTTAAAATCTAACTTATAACTTATCTAACTTACATTTACTCACTTTAATTGCAAACTCCTCTCCTCTATTTTTAAAATATGTATCTTTTTTTTTTTTATTAAAAATGAAATCAAGTTCCAGTTTAGAAAGTTTCATTTCATGAAGCCAAATATTTATTTTTCAAAATATAACGTATCTAAATAATTGAAGCCTTAGGTATTCTAAAAGCCTCGAACATAAAATAGGGAACTTTCCAGTTACAATTGAGTTTCTGAACTTTGTAGCATTTCAACGAAACTTTACACTCAGACTAACTCAGCAAATAACTTTAAATCGAGTTCAATGAAAATTTTTCAAGCAGTAAAGTTTTTTTCCTCTATAAAAGTGGAATTAGAATATTTGTTTTTTTCTATATTGAAACTTAGAAGTTTGTAAATATATACTTGATAATGTAAAGAGCGAGGAACTTTTGATTGATTGTTTTGCATTTTATGTATTTTATTTCTTTTTATTTGTCAGTATCAAATCAGAATAGAACTATTGTTTATTTTCACAGAATTGTAAACTCCTTAGTACTGACATGATATCTCGACACTTGTGCAATTGGCATTATAGAAGCCATTCAAGTCTATAGAAGTAACATCGATCCACATGCTATGCCTGTATTATAAACACATTCGAAGCACATTCACTTCAGCAAATACTATCTTACGATATCAAATCATTTTTTATTTCAGTATCACTTTTTCGTAAGTATTACGCATTTGTCACAAGATAACAACCTTCATATTATGCACGCACATTGTAACACTTTCAATTTTTTTGCCACTTTCTTCCTGTCTCCACTTTCATGTTTAAAAAACAATATTGCTCTTATCAAAGTATTTCATTCCTAGAAATTTTTAGTATAGATTGATTTTTCAGGGTATCGATTTTTGAGAATCTTGAATGCTGAATCTTGATCTTTTGATGTTTGACAGAAGCTTTGGATCATAACTTTACTTATTTGATTTCAAAATCGATGGTTTCTCGGTTCCAAAGCCATTGGTCGTTATCAGATTTAAAAGACGTTAAGAAAATCAAATAAATTCACGTAACTGCAGTTTGCAATGATTTAAAAAAATCGAAGCATCGAAAACACGATTTGGAAAAAACAAGCGAGACCAACAAATTGACGACCGAAAATGGTTAATCTCAATGAAGGAAAGTCTTTCTGAAAGCTTCGACCCTCCAGATCCCTCGCAACACACCCATTTACCAACCCTAATATTTAAAAAATTTCTGGAAACTTCTCAAAATTCGAGACCACGAATTTTTCGATGCAAAGTAGTTTCAATTGGCAAGAAGAACGCCATATAAAATTTTCAACCCCCTAAACGCATCGGATCTCACCCCTTTTCCACCCCAAATATTTAAAAAATTCCTGGAAACTATCTAAAATTCGAGACGACGAATTTTTTGACGTAAAGTAGTTTCAATTAACAAGAAGAACGGCATATGAAATTTTCAGCCCCCTAAACGCATCAAATCTAACTTCTTTTCCAACGCTAATACTTAAAAAATTCTTGGGGACTACCCAAATTTCGAGCCCACGAATTTTTCGATGCAAAGTAGTTTCAATTGGCAACACGAACGCCATATAAAATCTTTAGCTCCATAAACGCATCGGATCGCACCTCTTTTTCACCCCAAATATTTAAAAAATTCCTGGAAACTACCCAAAATGCAGACCACGAATTTTTTGATTCAAAAAAGTTTCTATTAATAATAAGAAAGACATAAAATTGTCATCACCCTAAAACTTTCAGATCTCACCCCTTTTCCATACCTAATATTTAAAAAATTCCTGGAAACTATCGAAAATTCGAACCCATGAATTTTTCGATGCAAAAGAAGTTTTAATTTACAAGAAAAAAGATATATAAAATTTTCAGTCCCCTATACGCCTCATATCTCACCGTTTTTCAGCCTCTGATACTTAAAAAAACTCCTGGAAACTGCTCAAAATTCGAGAACACGAATTTTTCGATGCAAAGTAGTTTCAATTGACCAGCAAAAAGTCATAAAAAATTTGCAGCCCCCTTAACGCTTTGGATCTCGCCCTCTAGTATTTTCGGATCTAACCCCTTATCAGCCCCTAAGACTTAAAAAGTTCATGGAAGCTAATGAAAATTCCAGACCACGAATTGGGCTATTGCCCCTGTTTCTTATTTTTTATTTTTTTTTTATTTTTTAAGTTTTATTATTGTTTCATTAGTTGATTTTAAACAACACTATTATTATTTTCTTCGTTTTGTTATTTTATACCAGGTATGTTTGCTTTTTACTCATTAGCCTTCCGTTTTTTAATTATTTGTTTAATTTTTCACTATTACTGTTTATTCATATTTATTTTGACTTAAATTGTAGGGCCTCTTCTTATAAGGCAATCTCGCTTATTCTTTTATTGTTTTTAATCTAATTTTGAATTTTTATAATACTTGTCTCTCCTTAATTTATAACTTTCCAACTTCATGGTATATATTTTTATTCACAGACAATACAAATTTTTACTTGACTGATGAGGGTCCAAATCCGGGACAGAAACGTTTCTTAAAAGTGAAATTGTTTTCAAGATTGACCTTCAATATCCATAACTGATGTTTTACTAATCAAAAAAAAAATTAAGAGGTCGAGACGAAAGACAAAACAAGACCACGAATTTTTCGATAGAAAGTAGTTTCAATTGATTAAAAGAAAGCCATATAAAATTTTTTGCACCCTAAACGCCTCGGATCACCCGTTTTCCATCCCTAATACTTAAAAATTACTAGTAACTACCCAAAATTCGAAACAACGAATTTTGCAATGCAGAGTAGTTTCAGTTTAAAAGGTATCGAATTTTGGGTAGTTTCCAGGACATTTTTAAGTATTAGGGGTGGAAAGGGAGCAAGATCCAAAGCGTTAAGGAGGCTGCAAATTTTATGACTTTCCTCTTGTCAATTGAAACATCTTTGCATCGAAAAATTCGTGAGCTCGAATTTTGGGTAGTTTCCAGGAATTTTTAAGCATTAGGGGTGGGAAAGAGGTGAGATCTGAAAGTTTTAGGAGGATGACAATTTTATGTTTTTCCTTTATCAATTGAAACTTTTTTCAATCGAAAAATTTATGGTCTCGAATTTTGGGTAGTTTTTGGAATTTTTTAAGTATTAGCGGTGGAAAAGGGGTGAGTTCCAAGGCGTTTAGGGGGGCTGAAAATTTCATATAGCTTTTTTCTTGTCAATTGAAACTACTTTAAGTGGAAAAATTTGCTGTCTCGAATTTTGGATAGTTTCCAGGAATTTTTTAAATATTAGGTGTGGAAAAAGTGTGAGATCCGATGTGTTTAGGGGGCTAAAAATTTTATATAGCGTTCTTCTTGCCAAGCAAAACTACTTTGTATCGAAAAATTCGTTGTCTCGAAATTTGGGTAGTTGCCAGGAATTTTTTAAGTATTCGGGGTGGAAAAGAGGTGCGATCTGAAAGTTTTAGGGGGATGACAATTTTATGTCTTTCTTTTTATCAATTGAAACTTTTTTCAATCGAAAAATTGAATTTAAGGTGTGAGATCCGATGCGTTAAAGGGGCTGAAAATTTTATATGGAGCTCTTCTTGTCAATTGAAACTACTTTGTATCGAAAAATTCGTGGTTTCGAAATTTAGGTAGTTGCCAGGAATTTTTTAAGTATTAGGGGTGGAAAAGAGATGAGATTTGAAAGTTTTAGGGGGATAACAATTTTATGTGTTTCTTTTTATCAATTAAAACTTTTTTCAATCAAAAAATTTATGGTCTCGAATTTTGGGTAGTTTTTGGAATTTTTTAAGTATTAGTAGTGGGAAAAGGGTGAGATCCAAAGTGTGTTTAGGGGGGCTGAAAATTTCATATGGCTTTTTTCTAGTCAATTGAAACTACTTTGAGTGGAAAAATTTAGTGTCTCGAATTTTGGATAGTTTCCAAGAATTTTTTAAATATTAGAGGTGGAAAAGATGTGAGATCTGATGCGTTAAGGGAATGAGATCCAAGGCGTTTAAGGGGCTGAAAATTTTATATGGCCTTCCTTCTATCAATTGAAATTACTTTGCATCGGAAAACTCGTGGTATTGAATTTCGGGTAGTTCCCAGAAATTTTTTAAGTATCAGGGGTAGAAAAGTGGTTTCAATTGAAACTACTTTGCAGCGAAAAATTTGTGGTATTGAATTTTCGTTAGTTTCCATAATTTTTTTAAATTATTACGGGTAGAAAAGGGGTGAGATCTGAAAGTTTTAGTGGGATAACAATGTTATGTCTCTCTTTTTATCAATTGAAACTTTTTTAATCGAAAAATTCGTGGTTTGGGACTTTGGGTAGATTACATAAATTTTTTAAGTCTCGGAGGCCGAAAAAGGGCGAGATCCGAAAGTTCTAGAGAGATGAAGATTTTATATGGCTTCTTCGTTTTAAATTGAAACTACTTTGCATGGTAAAAAATTCGTGTTCTCGAATTTCGGCTAGTTTCCAAGAATTTTTAAGTATCAGCCGAGGAAAAGTTGTGAGATCCGAGGCGTTTAGGGGGCTGAAAATTTTATATGGCTTTTTTCTTGTCAATTGAAACTGCTTGATGTCGAAAAATTTGTCTCGAATTTTGGATAGTTTCCAGAAATTTTTTTAATATTAGGGGTGGAAAAGGGGTGAGATCCGAGACGTTTAAGGGCTGAAACTTTTATATTTCTTTTTTCTTGTTAATTGAAACTACTTTGCATCGAAAAATTCGTGGTCTCAAATTTTGGGAAGTTTCCAGAAATTTTTTATGTATTAGGGGTGGAAAAGGGGTGAGTTGCGAGAGATCTAGAGGGACGAAACTTTCAGAAATACTTTCTTTCATTGAGATTGACCAATTTTCCGTCGTCAATTTTTCGGTCTCGCTAGTTTTTTCCAAGTCGTGTTTTCGATGCTTCGTTTTTTTTAGTCGTTGCAAACTGCAGTTACTTATAAATTTGATTATTTAATTTAATAATCGACGCCTTGAATGTTCTGGATTAAAAGCAAAAGTAGAAGCTTGGTTAAATTTGGATGAAAGTAAAATAGAGAATTAATAGAAAAATGATTAGAATTTAAAATCTAGATTTTTTTCTGCCCTTTCTGTCTCCTTTTTTCTTTCTACATTCTGCAAACAGGGCAACTCGCTCTGCTCCGTTAAAGTATTGACACTATTTTAGGTGATAAATCATGCTTTGCACAGAGCTGTCAAGCAACGAAAATCCATGGCGCAAAATATCACAGAACTAGACCAAGAGTTATTGCAACACCTTCGTTCGGTCGTAGATGTAGCGCCCAATTTATTTCTTAGCATTCCGATTCAACATCCCATCAAAGATCACATTGCCTTAGTCGTCTGTCTCGTCAACTATGACAATAAAGAAGACGCCGAGCACAATTGTACGAAAGTGGTGCAAGAGTGCTTCAGGTGAGAGACAATCTACTCCAATCTTCTCCTTGCTAAATTAAATAGAAATTAATTAATTCAAGGTTTCTCTAAACAGTTATAAAAATTTTAAAGAATATTGTCAACTAATATTTTAAACTAGAATTTTGAATTTTAGAATTTTGTTTTTTTATTTTTCGAGCTCCTTGCTAAACTTTGCTTTTTGCGTTCTATTTCATTTTTCGGGGTGCTCCTTGCTGAACTTTGCTTTTTGTGTTTTATTTTATTTGATTGAGTTTCGTTAAAATGAAGTTTTGATTTATTTTGAAAATTGTAGATATTGCCTCGGACTGCTGTTAAGTACATTGCGTTGTCAGGAAGAAGCGCGATTGAAGATCCAATGTCAAAATTTACTGGCAGTGTCTCGAAAGCTTTTCATGCGATTAGGTATATGCATATGTCTAGTTTATATAACCGCTTACGTATTTGATCCTCGATTAATCTGTAATAATTGTGTTGTCGATGCATAGGAGATTTATCAGACCTATTACGAGAAATAATGGCCGAGGCTAGAAAGTTAACTAATGCCGAGCGTTGTTCTTTGTTTCTTTTGGATACTGAACAACAAGACTTAGTGGCTAAGGTATTCGATGGAGTAGTCACTGGAAAAGTATGTTTGTTTCGCAAGAACTTAGATTTTATTACTTATAGAATCTTTCCTGAACAACATTTTCTATCTCTTGAATCAAAAGTCCTTTTTATAATTTCTTTTCGTTCTTAAAAATCAGTAAAGTTTTTGAAGAAACAAATTTTTCTTCTGAGGGTTCACAGTGCTTTTTTAATTTGTTAAAAATTTTTAATTAAGAAACAAATTTTTCTTCTGAGGATTTACAGTGCTTTTTAATTTGAACTCTTTAAGTTTAAACTTCAAATTTAAACTCTTAAAATTTAAACTTTTCAAATTTAAACTCTTCAATTTTAAACTCTTCAATTTTAAACTCTTCAAATTTTATCTCTTCAAATTTGAACTCTTCAAATTTAAACTCTTCAAGTTTTATCTCTTCAAATTTAAACTTTTGAAATTTGAACTCTCTTAAAATTTGGATCTTTAAAAATAGACCAATTTAAATTAAATGAAACTCAAATGTAAAAAGGAAGTGAAATAAGTAATATTGTAGTTGTAAATAAACTTGAGGTTAGGCTTTTTTTTATAGACAGTGAAGGAAATGCGAATTTCCCTGAATCAGGGAATTGCAGGTCACGTCGCCACGTCAGGGAAATTACTGAATATTCGAAACGCATATAGTCACCCTCTATTTTATCGAGGAATTGACGACGTAACAGGTTTTAAGACGAGAAATATCCTCTGTTTTCCCATTCGAGATGAGGAAAGAATAATCGGTAGGTTTATTTTTAAAAAAGAAAAATCCTCAACTTTTTAAGGATCAACTTCGAAAGCTTTTCAATTTGGATTATTAAAATTTGTCTCCCAGTTGAATCAGCTAATCAGAAAAAAAACCTGTACATTTAAAAGATTGTGAATTTAAAAAACAATGGAGATTTAAAATGGAAATATTTTAGGAGTAGCTCAACTGTGCAATAAGATGGACGGTTTATATTTTGACGTGTTTGACGAAGAGGTTGCGACAGCTTTTAGCATTTACTGCGGCATCTCAATAATGCACAGCATCGTGTATAAAAAAATCCAAGACGCTCAAGCTAGGAATAAGCTCAGCAATGAGCTTATGATGTATCACATGCAGGTAATTAACAAAATGCATTTGGAATTGGTACTGGGCTCATTAAACAGAATAATAACTCTTTGTTTCTGCACTTAACTAACTTCTTGGTGAGAGCAGCAGGTAATTTTTTAAAATTGAAACATTGCATCTCTTTGCTGTAAAAAAGAAACAGTAGAATTTTTGATTTAATGGAATTTTTAAATTGTAGGTTGAAGATGAGGCTGTTCAGGCTTTGCTAAACTGCAGGGATGATCATAATATCAAGGACTTTGACCAATTTCATTTCAGTCCTCGAAATATACCATATCGACACATGCCATGTTACGTGCTCAAAATGTTCAGGGACCTGGGGTTTATTGACCAATGGAAAATTAAGAGGACGACTCTCGCCAGGTAGATTTCAATTTTCAACCTCGAACTTATTTGGAAAAGCCTTAAAAAATTTGAAACCTTTTCCTTTGGGTTTGTCTTAATTGTTAAATTGTTTTGAAGGAACTGGATCATTTTATTTTCAAATACGATCTTTTTAATTTTATATTTATATTTTTATTTATATTTTATATTTAAATTTTTTATTTATATTTAAATATATTCAAATTTTATATTTATATTTAAATATATTTAAATTTTATATTTATATTTAAATATATTTAAATATTTATATTTTTAAAATTTTATATTTATATTATACACAATATTTGTGGTTCAAGCCTCAAAAATATTTATGGCTTGAATTTTGCTCCTAATTAAAAAAAAAAACCAATCAGGATAATTCGGATTGCTTATTAGAGTGACAATGAAAAACCTATTTATTTAACTTCTGCTACTCCCTACACTCTGCGTGGTGTCTTTTGACAAAAAAACACGTGTTTTTTCTTTAAAAAAAGATTTGAAGCCCGTAGAACGTTTTCATGTTTAATATAAATAATAATATTTAACCATTAGAATTCTCGTTAAAACAAAAAATACGCATATATATATTAAAAGCTATGATTTATGAAAAATAATCGTCACATCAAATTTTTTTGAACTGTAATATTTAGAACTGCAATTAACGTTTATTTCAAACGAATTTAAAAGGAGTACCTCTTGAATTAGTGCCTTCTTAAACAAAATTGAAGTGTATTTTTTTCTTTTTTCGATAAAATAATTTTTAGAGGTCTCTAGAGCAATTTAAAAAGAACAATTATTTTTCAAAAATCCAAAACAATCGTAATCCAAAAAGGGCAAAATGGGGGTAAATTTTTTTAAATAGAAGTACATTTTCTGGTTATAAAACTTTCAAAATATTGAAAACTGTTATATATGT
>JBAGKK010481212.1:0-17007 GCA_037177015.1 Euceroptres primus
TCTCGGCATCAGCAGAAATCTCCGTTACCAACCTCACTGTTTTACCGACCGACGGCAACTTAGCACGGAACAGAACCAGCTCGGTCGGTAAGTGGCGCGACAGCCCCATAGCCCTACTACTATTTCGAAATATAACTGTATAAAATATAAGGATACCTGGCAGAAACCTAACCTCACTTTTCAGTTTCTATTATTTTCTATTTTGCAGCTCAATCAATGACAGAAATTAATTTTTGTGCTGCATTTTGAAGATTTTAACATCAGTTATAAGAGAAAATGTTATCTTTTAAAATTTATCTGTAATTATTATTATTTTAATATAGAGCAAATTTGTTTGCTTCCAGGAGGAAATTTGTATCAGTTAAATTATAGATTATAAATTGCTCGGTTTGGGGTGGCCAGTAAATTAAATGGTTAGATATGACGTTAGAATCTTAGATGGGTTTTAAACAAATTATAGATCCTTCTAAAAATATATTTCGTTAATAATAATGTTGATGTTTAATTGTTTTATTTTTTCTCTTTGATAAATCTCAAACTAATCTGAATTTCCTAATTAAACTTTTTTTAAATACTTTATCATCAGAAAGTATTCTCAAATAGTTAAGTAATAATTCTAAATAGTACTTCAGTATTAAAAAATTGTTTTATTCATTTAAAACATTTAAAAAGTTAAAGAAACCTCAAAAAATACGTAAAAGTTGTATCTAATAGCCCCACTCTACGATAATCCCTGATATTATACTAATTTTTAAATTGGGTTATTTGTTCTGAATTAGGGGGTTAATATCATAACTTCGGGAATTTTTTTGATAATTTGTATTTCATATGAGAAAACATTTTTGAAAATCTATATTTTTCTACATATAAGGAAAATTTTTAAACTATATAAACAAATTTTTTTATTGATTTTTGATGATTTGTTTTTAAGATAAGGGCCTTAAAGTAGACATCTTTTGTGTACGGTAGACACATTATCTCGCGTTTGGATTTCTGAAATCCAAAAATGAAACAGATTATTAAAAGCTAGGGTTGTCGCTATCGTGTGAACTAGAATCAAACACCCGCGACAGAAAACAAAATGGCGGACTGTTAAATTTTTTCACCATTTTTTTACAACTTTAATTGTTTAAATAAGTGACTTAATATTTAGCAATAATAATTCTAGTTCACATGATAGCGACAAACCTAACTTTTAAAAATCTGTTTCATTTTTTGATTTCAGACGATCCAAACCACACGAGAGCGACGAAAGTTCACACGAAAGCGACAAACCTAACTTTTAATAATCAGTTTCATTTTTTGATTTCAGACGATCCAAACCCGAGATAATGTGTCTACCGTACCCAAAAGATACGGTCCCTTCAAGGGCCCGTATCTTCAAAACAAATCGTCAAAAATCAATGAAAAAATTTTCTTATACAGTTTAAGACTTTCCCTTACATGTCTAAAAATATAGATTATCAAAAATATTTTCTTATATGAAATAAAAATTATCAAAAAAATGCCCAGTTGTATGAGAATATTATGAGTCTAACCCCTTAATAAATTTCTATAGGTGGGTATCCGGGTTCCCTGGGTGTTGTGGACTTTAAGCAAACATTTTGTTATTCCTAGAACTCGCAAAATTATGTCACAAACATTTTTTTTATATTCAAAGAGTCAATTCGGGATGATCCGGGCAGATTTGGAAAAATTTTTAAGGGAACAGAAAATTTTGAAGAAAAAGTCGCAGGTGGGCACCCGGGTAACCGGGTGTTGACAGAAGGGTTAACAAAAAAAAGGGCGTCAGTCAGCTGTCTCGAATTTTCTCGCTGATAGTACTAGTTTTTGACTAATTCGGATTTAGAGAGTTGATTGTGACCTGAATTAATTTTCAATATAGCATTATTGAATTTAAATTTATTGAATTGGCATTTATTGATGTGAATAATTTGTGTTTCAGCTGAAAGTCTACCAACTGGATTTCCGATGATCACCCAGGCTCCAACGACTAAAGTTGTCGAAATGGGACACAACGCACTGTTATCTTGTACAGCAATTGGATCACCTTCACCTATAATATCTTGGGTGCGAAATATGCTACCAATCGACACGTCAAATCCACGATACAGTGTTCTGGAAACCGGTAAGTAATCTCTTTAGTTATGTAATAACTAATGTCCATGATACCAGCTGCAAGAAACACGGTGTGTGTGTCCTCGCATCAACGATAGCATACAAGTGCGTAAGTCACTGTCAACTTGCGATAGAGCATTGATCGAGTGGTCGGATGATATACGAGAACATACCTCGTATCCATCTCGCATTACCGAGTGCACACCTGCATCGTCAAATGCCCTTCACGTCGGATCTCGTTAAATGTTCTCACTCAGACTCAATATTCCTTTAAATATTGCACTAGCACTTGCTTTAACGTTATCTAACTTATTTCGTTCCATCTCCGGAAAAGTTGTTCGAATTCATCAAATTACGAACTTTTCCAGAAAAAATAAATCTAGTTTCAAGACTATAAAGTGGGCTAAATTCAAGGTGTAACAATTTTAAGCTCTGGGAGAGAAGGACAGATTTATGCCTTACCTGGAGACAAGGGTCACTGAAAACTAGCTGTAAAAAACTAGACTTTTTTTAGCTTGGAAATAAAATTTTTCAAGCAGATACTTTCATTGTATAATTTTTAACTGCACAATTAAATTTTAGTCTCTTTTACAATAATTATTCAATGACGTAGTTATTTCAACTAGACACATTTATTTTGGCCATACAGTCATGAAACAACTAAAACGAATTCTGGATGTTTGGGATCATTTAATTTTCAATCTTTGTAGCGACATCTTTGTTCTACAAAGATTAACAATTAAATGATTCCAAACATTCAGAATTCATTTTAGTTGTTTCATGACCGTATGACCAAAATAAATGTTTCTAGTTGAAATAACTACGTTAATAAAACAACGGTCGAAGAAAGTATACCGTTGGTTTTAAGGAAACTCCAAAAATCGACTAAATTGAAATAATTATTCAAACTTAAGAAGCACAAGTAACGAAAATTTTGCAAATCTCGATCCATTGTTGCCTTTTCATCTTCATGATTATTAGTGATTAGATAGTGTCAATTAAAATCATTGATGAATTTTCACTCCAAAAAGCTGCAACTATTAGGGTGTCGCACGAAATCCCGATTTTTCGATTTTCTAAAACCTTAAAGCGGAAATTTCTTTCTCGTGGAGAGAAAGTTATTCTGTAGTTTTTTCAAATATTTAAAAAAATTTTCAAAGGTCACTAAAATTGTTTTTAATCGGAAACGTGACCTTCAGGGTGTAATAATTTTTATTTTCCACAGTTTTAAATTTTTCATGAAAACTAAAGGGAATATTTATTTATAGAGGTGTGTAAATACTTTCAAATTTTAATCATATTGAAGACAGTTTTTAAGGAACTTAAAGAATCGATTGTGGAATTTTAAGGGTATCATACATAATGATGTCACGAAATACTAACCGATTTTTTATTTATCTTCAGCGGGTTTATTAAGAGAGAAATGAAAATATAATGTTTAAATTTTTGGAAATAATAAGGAATCACAGTTAGAAAAATTATGCGTAATGAACTATAGTTAGTCACTATGTAAAAAATATTCATAAATTATGCATAAAATGTTGCAAACAAATGACAACTAATTTTCAACTGTTTCCAACATTTTGATACCTTCAGATTTATTGAATATGCATAATTTTTGGCATAGTGACTACTTATAGTTCATTATGCATACATTATGCATAATTTTTCCACCTAGGATATATCAAGGAATCAATGTTTGGTGCGTCGCGGTTTTTATTTTGAAAAAAAATTTTCAAAAATAATTGTTTTCTATAAAAACGACTGAAGCACACCAGACATCGATTCCTTAATATATTACTTATTATTTTCCAAAATTTCAGCATCATGTTTGCATTTTTCTCTTAATAAACCCGCTGAATATAAATAAAAATCGATCGGTAAGAAGTTTCTGTACCATAATCAACAATTGACCTCAATTAACTTAGTTAATTAAAAATTTCTCAAACATGAATAAGATTGCTCAAATGAAAATAGTAAGGGTTTCAATTGAAAAAATCATTTTTTAAGTTAATAGAAATTAAAAAATCTATATAAATAGATACAAATATCTATGAGAATTTGCCGAGAGAAAAAAAGTTGTGCTGCTAAAATTAACAAACTATACGATTATGGAAATGGTTCCTAATCCATATGTTTATATAGATTTTTTAAAACTTAAAATTTATTTTATTACTCTCTGAGTCTGAATCAGTTAAAATTCGTATTAATTCATTAATTTATTTCTAGGTAATTCGTCAGTGAGTTTTGACAGAATTTCTGTGAAATTAACTGAATTTTAGTAAAATTAACTTAATTTCAGTGAAATTAACTAAATTTCAGTGAAATTAACTAAATTTCAGTGAAATTAACTGAATTTCAATGAAGTTGATTGAAATTCAGTCAAAATTCACTGATAAGTTAGCTAGAAATGGGTCACTAAAAGAAATAAGTAAAAATGTTGACTGATTCATATTTATAAAGTAACCTTAAAGAAATTTTTAATTTAAAAACTTTTTATTTACTAAGTGAATTGAGTTAAATCGTTGATTAAGGTACAAAAAATTCTTCTCAATTAAGTAATAAATATTCCCTGTGAGTTTTATATTTAAAAAAAATCTGTGACCTCCAAACTTAAATTTATCCCAAAATTGATCATTTAAGAAGGTAAAACACTCCTTTAAAAATTTTTGTTCGTAACGACAAAAATTTGAGAGTATTTGCATACCTCTCTGAAAGAATATTACATTTAATTTTGCTGAAAACTTTAAAACTTTGGAAAATAAAAACTATCATACCCTAAAGATTACGTTTACAACCCAAAAACAAACTTTATCGACCTCTAAATAATTTTTGAAAACTTTGCATCAACTACAGAATAACTTTCTCTCTATAAGAACGAAATTTCCGCTTCAAGGTTTTAGAAAATCAAAAAATCGGGATTTCGTGCGACACCCTACTAAGTTTAAGTATTAAGTTAAGTATTTGTCATGTGTCAGTGTGATTTTGACAAAAAAGGTTATTGTCTGTTGTGGGTTTTAATTTTCTGCATTGGTTTAGTAATTTGTTAATAAAATAATCAATAAAGATTTGTTTTGATTGCGGACTTTATTTAATTATTACTTGATTTTCTGCCTGACTAAAAACGATTTGTACTACTTATTTTTAATTAATTCAACATTTATTTATATTTTATATATTTTTGGCTGCCTCGAAGTTATTAAGGAATCATTTTTATTCTCTAGAAACTCCCTTTAGGTAGAAATTTTGACAAAAATCAATTTATATTACTGAATATCCAAAAATTGGTTAAACTTCTTATTTCAGACATTATGTTTTTCTGGGTTAATTGCTTGACCCAGGTTTGAAACCCCTTCTAATTATCATATACTAAACTTTTTTTTGAAAGTAATCGCCTGACCATAAAATACATGTATCACTAATTTCCTCAATTCATATGTGTCTGATCAAAACTGGGTTATACTATTTATTTTTAATTAATTTTATACGTATTTAAATTTCTTTTTTTTTTTCGTCCTCAAAGTTATTTCGGAATAAAAAACTTCAAAAACTTATTTGTTAGTGAAAATTTCTGAAAAAACCCCATTTATACTATTGAATATTGTACCAAAACTTACGCTTTAACAATTAAATTAATAATTAATAAATTATTAATTTGGAAAAATTGTTTTATACATTATATTTTGCTGAGTCAATTATGACTTTGAAATCCCTTCTAATTATCATATCTAAACTTTCTTAAAGGTAATCGTCTAAGCTTAAAATGCTTCTAATACTGCTTGTATGATCAAAATTGATTTATACTACTGATTTTGAATAATTTCTACATTTATTTATATTTTCTACACTTTTTTCGGCCTCAAAGTTATTTCGGGATCATTTTTGGTCGTTAAAAGCTCCCTTTTAGGTCATTGTCTGACTAAAACCTATTTATACCTCTGATTAACTGACCAAAAATTGGATAAACTACTGATTTTATATATTTTCTTTTCCTCTATCACTTTTTAATTTAAAATCCCTTTTATATGTCAGAAACTAAACTTTCTACAAAATCCTTTCTAGTAACCGCGTGTTGCCTAAATGAACTTATTTTTAAATTTAACTTTTATTCTTAAAAAATTTGGTTAAAACACAAAAGACACAAGAAACTTGTGTCTAATTTTTACTAGTTACTTTATACAAATCACACCTTGATTTTAAATTTGTTCAGAAGGCATATCAAGCTTCAAAAAATCTGTACAGGAACAAATCACTATTAGTGACTGTACTGTAAAAAATCCATTAGTAAGTAATCCATTATTACTGTAAAAATATCCATTGTAATATGTATCTTAAGTCCATTGATTTACGTGGTGATATCACACTTTTAGTTTAAAATTCATACAAATCTTGTAAAACTGGCAGTGATTAACGTTGAAATTTCGAAAGATTTGTATGAATTTTACATTAAAAGTTGAATGTTACCACGTGAATCAGTGGGCATAAAGATACATATTACAACGGATTTTTTACAGTGTATGCTTCGATCGCAATGGACCAAAGTGGCCTTGTTTTGACACTGTGATATTGAAACCAGTTTTGGAAATAATGTGCTTTTATTTTGGAATTGTGGTTTTCCATTATATGGTCTTACTCTGTGATACGGCAGTTTTCTTCGACGTGGAAAATGTGCATTAGAGGTGGCAGACTCACACGAACTGGAGTGCAGCACGTGTAATGTAATGCCACAAAACATACCAGAGAGTGTACCAACATCCTAGACATGCATACACATTCCATTGCAATTTTGCTGGAAATTGTCGTAAAGAAATACCAAGAAGGAAATACTCACTCCAACGAGACACACCCGACCGGAAACCTAATCCCCGGAGTATGCAATGCTTCGTAGTGACGAAAAAAGACGAAGAACGGGAATCGAAATCTAAGGAAATCGAAATAATACTGAAGTGAAATCCGAGAAGCCATTACTTCATAATAAGAAAAGTGATCCACACGATTTGCGAGCAAGTTTTGAAACAATTCTGATCTAACAAACAATATATTCTATATAACTATCATCTGTATGACTATCTTCTACATACTTTTATACGTATTACTTTTAAGCGAAACTTAAGAAGTGTTATATGATTTTCTGTTTAAATATTTTGTTATCGCAAAGATGGGATCTTCAAAGTATGGGATAGTCATAAAGAGTTGAGAGCCCCTGTATGTAAGAAGTAAGAATCCAGCACTCAGTCTCCAGTCTCTCATTCACTCACTCGTACCCGTAACTTTATTCTTATGTCTCTTGTTGCAACCGCTGAAGCTTCTCGATTTTCTTTTCTTCCTGAGAAGGTACACCATAAAATACATGGCTTAATGTATTGCAAAAAGCACGACGCAGGCGACGTACATTATGGAAAATTAAAAAACTGTACTTTTAGATGTTAAAAACAGAAAATTTATTTAAAATCAGTAGTATAAACTAATTTTTCGTCAGGCAGCTCTTCTGAAGTGAGTAACCTAATAAAAAAATCATAATCCATTTACTTCTCAAGTAAGTAACCCAATAAAAAAATCATTTACAAGAAAGAGAATCTTTTGTCAGGTATTCAGTAGTACAAATTGGCTTTTGTCAGACTATTCCCTTAAAGGGTGCTTTTTCAGAGCTTAAAGGGAGCTTCTAAAGAACAAAAATGTTCCGAAATAACTTTGAGGCCGAAAAAATGTATAAAATATGAATAAATATAACATTTATTTAAAATCAGTAGTATAAACCAATTTCTGGGCAGGCAATTCTTCTGAAGTAAGTAACCTAATAAAAAAATCATTTGCAAGAAAGAGAATTTTTTGTTAGGTATTCAGTAGTACAAATTGGCTTTTGTCAGACTATTACCTTAAAAGGAGCTTATAAAGAACAGAAATATTCCAAAATGACTTTGAGGCCGAAAATATGTATAAAATATGAATAAATATATAATTTATTTAAAATCAGTAGTAAAGACCAATTTTGGTCAGAAAATCGATATTAGAGGCACTTTTTGGTCAGACAATTCTTCTAAAGTAGGTAATCTAATAGAAAAATCATTTACATCAAGAGAGAAGTTGTATAAACCAAAAATTACTACAGAATAATAAAGAGGCAAAAAAACTATGAATCAAACGAATATATGTACAGGAAAAAAATTACCTGAACCATAAGGACATTAAATAAAAATGAGAAAAAGAGAGGAAATTTAAAAAAATCCAAATATTATTACTAAAAATAATTATTTAAATGATTATGAAAAGGAAGAAGAAAATATTTTTAAAAATCAAAGGCAATAATAGAATTTTTCAAGGATACATACATACTTTTAATTATGATCAGACGATTCCTTTAGCTATATCGGAAAATAAATTAGCATTGAATCAAGAAAATATTGGTCTGAATACGGACGATACAATATTTTCTTGATACAAGAAAATTTTTCTTGTCTCAAGAAAATGTACTTGAATGAAGAAGCTTACTTTTCTATAATCAAGTACACTTTCTTGAGGCAAGAAAAATTTTCTTGGATCAAGAAAATATTGTGTCGTCCGTATTCAGACCAATATTTTCTTCTTTCAATTCTAATTTCTTTTCTGTGTACCAGGTGTTTTTTGAAAATTTTGAAAAAATTCAGGAATACTGTATGGTCATTTTCTGACTGTTTTCTGCAAGAAAAGTTTTTTAAAAAAATTTTTTGAGTTTTCTCGGCTTCTATTTAGTATACGATAACTTATAACCACCTTACGAGATGCGGAATGCTCCACTTTAATCCAATCCGGATATTTATTTTGCAGAATTTTACGTTTATTACATGAAAATTCGAGAAAATCGAAAAAAGTGAACGTTTTAGATTTGCAACGCTGGTATCTAAAGGGTTAGGAAAGTTTCGTTCATACCAATTAGAAGGAAGTTCAAAGTAATAATAGACAAAGAAAAAGAGAATCTGTAATCTAAGTAGTTTAGCCAATTTTTGGTCAGACGTTCAGTGGTATAAATCGGTTTTTGTCAGACATTTCAAAAAAATAACCAAGGCCAAAAAAGTGGGTAAAGTAGAATTAGATATGAAAGAATTATAAATCAGTAGTATAAACCAATTTGGGACAGCCGAACAGTTTTAAACGCACTTTTTGTTGAGAAAATTCTTTTAAAGTAGATAATCTAATAGAAAATCATTTACAAAAATGACTCCAAAATAACTTGAAGGCCAAAAAAATGTATAAAATATAATTAAATATAAAAGAATTAAAAATCAGTAGTATAAACTAATTTTTGGTTAGAAAAGCAATATTAGGATCACTTTTTGATCAAAGAACTCAAAAAATGATTTGCAAATAGAAAGAATTTGCGTGGAACATGAATTACTTTAGAATTATAACGAGGCAAAAAATAAATGAATCGAAGGAATCAGTGATATGTGCATTGCTTGGTCAGACGATTCCTTTTAAATACTAAAATAATTTGAATCATTTAAAATTGTTACTAGTTTTAAGTAATTCATCAATTTCAATTAATTCATTAATTTTAATAACTAATGAATCAGTAAAAGGTAACTAGTTTATATATCTCAGGTACTGATTTTATTTATGTTAGTATAAATAAATGATTTTTTAAAGAGAAAGTTTAGTTCCTGTAAATTAGAAAGGATTGCAACATATGAAATTATAGAAAATAAAATGTATAAAAATTATAGAATAAGTGGTTTAGCCAATTTTTGGTTAAGTTTTCAGTAATACAAATGGGTATTTGTCAGACAATTCCCTCAAAGTGATCTTCTAAAGAACAGAGAAATGTACAAAATGTAATCAAATATAAAATAATTAAAAAATACTAGTGTAAACTAATTTTTGTGAGACAAGAAGAAAGCTTCTAAAGAACAAAAATGATTCCGAAAAACCTTTGAGGCCGAAAAAAGTATACTATACACATAAATGCAAAATTAAATAAAAATTAGTAGTACAAACCAATTTTGGTCAGACAAGCAGTTGTAGATGCAATTTTAGTCAAGAAACTCTTCAAAAGTAGTTAATCTAATAGAAAAAGTTTCTTAAAAAAAGAGAGAAAATGCATAGAATAATAATTGACGCAGGATAAGCATAAGAGAATGTATCAAATAAGTAGTTTAGCCAATTGTTCGTCAAACATTTAAAAGTATAAATGGATTATTGAAGACAATTCCTTTAAAGGGAGCTTCTAAAGAATAACAGTGATTCTGAAATAACTTTGAGACCGAAAAAATGTCTAAAATATGAATAAATATAAAATTATTAAAAATCAGTAGTATAACCCAATTTTGGTCAGACGAGTAGTATTAGAGGCACTTTCTGGAGAGATATTAGAGGCACTTTTTGGTCTCACATCTCTTCTAAAGTAGATAATCTAATAGAAGAATACTTTCCAAAAAAGATAATTTTTAGTTAGGCATTCAGTAGTATAAATGGATTTTCGTCAGATAATTGCCTTAAATGGAGTTTCTAAAGAACAAAAATGAATCCAAAATAAATTAGAGGCCAAAAATATGTTTAAGATATAAATAAATTTAAAGTTGATTTAAATTCAGTAGTATAAATTAATTTTGGTTTATACAATATTGGAGGCACCTTCTATCAGAAAATTTTTCTAAAGTAGGTAATCCAGTAGAAAAATCATTTCCAAAAAAGAGAACTTGCATAGAACATTAAATATTTCAGAATTATAACGAGGCAAAGAAAAAATATATATAGAAAGAATCAGTGATATATGCACTTTTTGGTCAGACTTTTTAGGTGGGTACTCTGTAAATTTTAATTATTTAAAATTGGTACTAATTAAAATTAATTCGCCAATTATAATAACTAATGACTTAATTAAAAATAACTGAATTATAGCTAAAATTCACTCACTAATTCAAATTAGTAAAAAATTGTAACTGATTCAAATTTACAGAGTAAGTTTAGTTCGTGAAAATTAAAAGGGATTTTAACGTAATTATTAATGCTGGGAAAAAGAATGTGAGAACAATAAAATAAGTGGCTTAGCCAGTTTTTGGTCAGCTATTCAATAGTACAAATTGGTTTTTCTCTGACAATTCCCTTAAAGACACAAAAATGATTCCATAATAACTTTGAGTCCGAAAAAAGGCATAAGATATAAATAAATAGAAAATTAATTAAATATCAGTAGTATAAAACAATTTCGGCCAGACAGCTCTTCTATAGTAGGTAATCTAATAGAAAAATCTTGTTGGTCAGACTTTTAAGAAAGTTTAGTTCATAACAATTAGAAGTTATTTCAAAATAATAATTAACAAAGAAAAGAGGTAGATTTTTTGTCAGGTATTCAGTAATGTAAATGGGTTTTTGTCAGAGAGTTCCCTGTAAGTGAGCTTCTAAAGAACAAAAATGATTTCGAAATAACTTGATGACCGAAAAAAAGGTATAAAACATAATTAAATACATAAAATAGTTTAAAATCAGTAGTATAAACCAATTTAGGTTAGGCAAGCAATATTAGAGGCATTTTTTGATCAGACAACTCTTCTAAAGTAGGTAATCTAATTTACGAAAAATCATTTACAAAAATGAGAAAACTTCTATGAAATAGTAATAATAACGAGTGTTAACTCCAGAATAATAAAGAGGCAGAAAAATATTATAAATGAGTTTTCGTTAGACAATTCCTCTAAAGAGAGCTGCTTAAAAACAAAAATAATTCTGAAATAACTTTGAGGCCGAAAAAAGAGTATAAAATAAAAATAAATACAAAATTAATTAAAAGTCAGTAATATAAACCAATTTTGGTCAGGCAAGTAGTATTACAGGCACTTTTTGGAGGGATATGCTATATTAATGGCACTTTTTGGTCTCACATCTCTTCTAAAGTAGGTAATCTAATAGAAGAATCCTTTCCAAAAAGATAATTTTTTGTTAAGCATTCAGTGGTATAAATTGATTTTCGTCAGATAATTTTTTTAAATGGAGCTTCTAAAGACCAAAAATGAATCCAAAATAAATTAAAGGTCAAAAATATGTTTAAAATATATAGAAATATAAAGTTGATTTAAATTCAGTACTATAAATTAATTTTGGTTTATACAATATTAGAGGCACCTTCTATTAGAAAAATTTTCTAAAGTAGGTAATTCAATAGAAAAATCATTTCCCAAAAAGAGAACTTGTATAGAACATGAAATACTTTAGAATTATAACAAATCAAAAAAAAAATGAATAGACGGAATCAGTGATATATGCACTTTTTGGTCATGCGATTCCTTTTAGGTAAGTACTCTATAAATTTCAATCATTTAAAATTGTTACTAATTTTAATTAATTTGTCAATTATAATAACTAATGACCGAATAAAAAATAAGTGAATTATAGCTAGATTTCACTCATTAATTCAAATTAGTAAAAATTGTAACTGATTCAAATTTACGGAGTAAGTTTAGTTCGTGAAAATTAAAAGAGATTTCAACGTATTAGTTAATGCAGGAAAAGAGAAGGTGAGAACAATAAAATAAGTGGTTTAGTCAATTTTTGGTCAGCTATTTAGTGGTACAAATTGGTTTTTCTCTGACAATTCTCAAAAAGACAACTTCTAAAGAACAAAAATAATTCCAAAATAACTTTGAGACCAAAAAAAAGGTATCAAATATAAATAAGTAGATAATTAATTAAAAATCAGTAGTATGAACCAATTTCGGCCAGTCAGCTCTTCTATAGTAGGTAATCTAATCTTTTTGGTTAGACTTTTAAGAAAGTTTAGTTCATAACAATTAGAAGTTATTTTAAAGTTATATTTAACACAAAAAAGTGGTAGTTTTTTTTGTCAGGTTTTCAGTAGTATAAATGGGTTTTTGTCAGACAGTTCCCTGTAAGTGAGCTTCTAAAGAACCAAAATGATTTCGAAATAATTAGGAGACTGAAAAAAGCTATAAAACATAATTAAATACATAAAATAGTTTAAAATCAGTAGTAGCAACCAATTTCGATCAGAAAAGCAGTATTAGAGGCATTTTTTGGTTAAACAACTCTTCTAAAGTAGATAATCTAATTTACGAAAAATCATTTACAAAAATGAGAAAACTTCTATTAAACAGTAATAATAACGAGTAATAACTCCAGAATAGTAAAGAGGCAGAAAAATATTATAAATGGGTTTTTGTCAGAGAATTCCTCTAAAGGGAGCTGCTTAAAAACAAAAATAATTCTGAAATAACTTTGAGGCCGAAAAAAGAGTATAAAATAGAAATAAATACAAAATTAATTAAAAGTCAGTAGTATAAACGAATTTTGGTCAGAGGATTCCTTTTAAGAAAGTTTAGTTCATAACAATGAGCAGAGTATTCAAAGTAATAATTAACACGAAAAAGAGATACAAAATAATTTTTTTTCAAAATAAATTTTAGCTGAATCATTACTGTGGTTAACTGTACTTGTCAGTACGCTCTTACCGACAAACAAACATCACGAACGTTCGGAAAGGCAGACAGTCGGTTGAAGAATGTGAGAAAGCGAGAGAAATGTGAGAGAAAGGCGAGATGGATGGAGAGCAGTCGTAAGAAAGGTAGATGGGAAATGGTGAAAAGGTGACGCGAATGAGCGTCAGGCTGACAGTGAAATTTTTTCCCCGTCCTCTGTTCCGCAAGGCTACAGGTGCCCATCGCGTGCAACCTCGGTTCGTCTCCATCTATCTTGTACATCCAACCCCGACGTTAATCTTGTACTACAATTTTCCTTCTAACCATACTGCTGCTAAAAAACTTTCTGATAGAATCAAAGAGACCAATTCGAAATTGCATTGTTTTCATTTTTGCGTCTCAATTTCAAGAAAAAAATTGTATTACTCCTCAAAATTCTGCAAAGGGTACATTTAGTCGCGAATGCATGTCATAGGCGTAGAGAAACGTAGAACAATGAGAGGAAAAATTCAGTGGATCCCAATGAGGCTAATTAAATATTAATGTTTTTTAGAAGAGAAAAAACTTTAATGATATATTTGAAATATGTAAATTTGTATGAGAAGTTATTAGTCATTGCATGCACTGTTAGAAATTGTAAATTGTCATTACATGTACTGTTAGGAATTGTAAATTTCCGGAACTTTTAGGTTACCAAATTACCAAATTGTAATTGAAATTTACCATACTAAATTTATCTAAAATTTACCGTATTGTAACTAAATTTGCAGTTACATGTAACTGTATAAAGCTTCAGTTACCTGAACATAAAATTTTTTCTGTTACAGTTTCGGAATTTTAAGTTACAAGTTTCAGAATTTTCAGTTACAGGTTTCCGAATTTTCAGTTACAAGTATCGTAAAATTACCAAAAAGGAACTAAATTTGAGATACTTTTAACTGAATTTTCCTAAATTTTTTTTGAATTTACCAAATTGTAACTGAAATTTACCAATCTGTAACTGAAATTTCAGAAAGGGTAAATGCAATAAAGCTTCAGTCTCACGTCTCTGAAAATTGCCGTAGAAATTTCTAACAGTGTACGTTATAATATTTTGACTGAATTAATTTGCACATTATTTTCGCTTCAAAAATATTTAATTGAATAATGTAATTATTTTAATTAACTGAGAGAAAATTATCATAAAATTCCAGTTTCCAGTTACTTTTCTTTGCCTAACCATACACAGAATATACTACTGAATGATCCAGCTTTAGAATCGTCTCACTATCAGGAAATAGATTGTATAGAAAACCAAGCTTTGATGTGATAAGTATATTCACATTCAGCCTATTAAAAATATGAAACCATTTGAAAAGGTCCTCTCAAATATAAAGCGCGAAAGATAATATATAATCATGAAACACATCTCTCTGTGGAAATTGAAAAGAATGTTAATGTATTTTTTCATAAATGATGAATTATTTTTATACACAAAAATAAAAAACGACAAATAATTTTCATTATTGAGTTAGAATAATGTAACACAGAAAAATGCCGATCCTCAAATCTACACCACTTTTGGTGTTGTTTCTTGGTGCAACAAATTTGAGAACATCGTTCTCATTTTGAGAATCTAGTGATAAAATGAATTGAGACTGTTTTTTCTCATTTTGAGAATCGTAGAATCTCGAATCGAACTGTCATCCAGGTATCAAAACAATTTTGTTCCCAGCTATTTTCACCAAATGGATTACAATTGTCAAGTTAGAGATAATATAAATAATATAATTTTTAATTCCCTTCTGTTCAACAGCGTGTTCCTGTGATTTTAAATAAATTTGCAGTATTTAGATACGAAGGTTAAGATGACACTATTTTTAGCCATTTTAAGCTTTAAAGCCGATGCAGATAAGATTCTTTAGCTTCTTGTACTTAACATATGTACCATATGTACCTTAGGGTGGTGAAAATTTTTCTTCGAATTTTCATGCTCTCCCCCCACAAATTTGTTTAAATCCACAAAAAAATAAATGCCTTTTAAAAAAAATTATATTTAGAGGTACCGCAAGCCCCATGAAATTTAACACGTATTTCCCATAATAAAAAAAGACGTTTTTGTCTATTTTATTCAGAATCGTCAATATTAGGTAAATCGAGTTAAAACTGAACATTTCTCTTTACAATTAGCCATAGAATACGAATCAAAAATTAATTTTTAAATGTCACCTTCATAAGTCTGTTTTATAGGGTGCCAAAGAAACCCCATAAGTGAAAAATTGGGTTTTGTGAGTTTTTGGCGCTAATTATAATTTTTTTGCGGTTTTTTTAGTACAAATTGTCAGCAATACATAAAATATTACTTTCCACTGATAATTGGATGTCTAAATGTCGCGGTCTTTTCCGAACTTTTCAACTTATTTTCAAGTTTTCAGTTAAAGTGATGCAATAATCAATTAATTTTAACAGAAATAATTTTTTAAACAAATAAGTATTGTTTATAACTATCTTTTCCTATATTAATACTAGATAGTTGCGGTTTTTTCTGAACTTTTTAACTTTTCGTCCACTTTTCACTTAGAGTGAAGTAATAATCAATTGAAGTTAACAAACATTTGTTGAAACAATTTATTATTAAATATAACAATATTCTCTTAGAATAATGCTAGAAAGTTGCGGTTTTTTTCTAAAATTTTACACCTTTTGTACACTTTTTAATTAGAGTGAGGTAATAATTATTTCACGTTAACAAACATAATTGTTTAAACGATTTTAATAGTATTTTTATTATATTTTTAATATTCTCTTTGAGTACTCTCTTGAATTATTATTCTCTTGAATAATCCTAGAAAGTTATGGTTTTTTTCTGAAATATTCAACTTTTTGTCCACTTTTCGCTTACAGTGAGTTAAAAATTAATGAATTTAACAGAAATAATTGTTTTTATAAATTATTATTTATTTATACTATCTTTTTCTATAGTAATGCTAGATAGTTGCGGTTTTTTCTGAAATTTTTAACTTTTTGTCGACTTTTCACTAAGTGAGGTAATAATTAATGCAAGTTAACAAACATAATTAATTAAACAACTGATTATTGTTTCCAACTATATCCTCGTAGAGTAAGACTAGAAAGTTGCGCTTATTTCTGAAATCTTCAGTTTTGCTTTGACTTTTTAGTTATGAACAAATAATAATAAAACATTAACAGGAATCATTTTTTAAATGTACTTTATTTTTTTCAAAGTGAAGTGTCTTTACTCTTTCGCTAATGTTTTAAAAATATTAATTTAAACAGAAAGGCTATCTCACAGTAGAAATGAAAATAAAGGATGGAACAATTAGGAGTAGGTGGGAGGATTGGGTCTATAAATGACTTGTAAAAAGTTTGTTTTAAATTTTAACTCGAAGTTTATTGCAAAGTGTAGAAGAAAAATTAGAATTGCACACATTTTACTATGAGCCGCCCCCGCCCCACCCTTCTCTGGAGAAAACATATTGTCATC